>JAOTRI020042526.1:0-28637 GCA_028564885.2 Zoanthus sanctaehelenae
TGATTATTATGATTATGATGATGATGATGATGATGATGATGATGATTATGATGTTGATGATGATGATGATGATGATGATGATGATGATGATGAGAATGACAATGATGATTGATGATGATAATGGTGATAATAATAATAGCGATGGTAATGATGATGATGATGATGATGATGATGATGATGATGATGATGATGATGATGAAGAAAGACTATATTTAGACGTCTTAATTAGCCAACCAAAGGCCCACAAATTGGGGACACCATCTTTACCACTCTAGGGTGGCTGGAGACCTTTCACATTACAACACACACACATAAACACAGAAGTCTCCTAGGCCCTACGATTTAACATATTTATCTGAGCAGACGCGAAAGTAAAACCATTTTTCCTTTTTGTCTAAGCAACTCAAATTGTGTTATAATTTTCTAGAAATCTAAGAGCATTTTGAATGAACCTCATACCTACATCCTTGCCAATATTATCATCCAAATCAAAGTGTATATGTGCTTGCAGTTAGATATTTAAATAAACAGAAATTTCTCTTTTTGCTGAACATTTACAAACAGAAACTAGTTTCTGTGCTTACATAAATTGATAGAAACACTTGGGAGGTTTGGAGAACACGAAAAAGCTTAGGAAACTACGGGGCGAAGCGTTGGGGGCGACGCAACAGGACACCACGCAACAGGCCGCCACACGTCGAACGCGACTTGACGAGAGGATACAGGAAGTGAGTGACTTAAGTAAGAGATGAAGGCGTTTAAATCTCTTTATCCATAATGTCAAATGGATAGAGATTATATTCAGGTATATCATATAGATATTACCCTTAAAAGCAATGTTTTTTTTTTGTTTTACCTTCCAGCGGAGTTTATTGCGCTTATGCAACATTGTAAGGGAGTAAAGGCTTCCCTTGGTATATCATGCGGTGATGCCAATTTAGTCGCTCTAAAACACATTGGAAAAGAAGCAAGAACAAACCAGCCTCATTACAATGTTTCTCAACTAATCTACATTGTTAAAGTTAAAATCAGCCCAAAGAGTATTGAACTCATGGAAATGAACTCGACTTGTGAACTAGAAATAGAGTACGCGAAACAGAAAACACAGTACAAACTTGCCATCACTTCAGTCGAATCGTTGACGGATTGGTTTGCTAAGCCTTTGGTTATTGATCCTAAAGAAGCTTCCTTTCAATTGCAATTGAAATGGAACCAACAACCACTAGTTATGACCTCGCCGGATGCAGTAATATTGTATGGAATACCCATAACCCCTATCTGTCCCAATACTAATTGTCTATCGATGTACATAGACTGGAGAAATTCTGTACGCAATACTAACCAAACTATCTGCATGGAGGATTTAGAAGCTTTAACACTTCGGTTTAAGCCATGTAATGGTAAGTCTTCATCCTATGGATGTATCATACATATATATATATACAGATAGACAGACAGACAGCAATCTTCATAGATTTTCATACTATTTTATTGCGTGTTGCACTAAGAATTACTGTTAGACAATGAAAAAGGTTCGTAAAACGGATTGCACTAACCGGGTACGAAACATCTCAGATCAACTGGGTTAGAAACGTTCGTTGTTAAGCGACGAAACGTCCGCTTTTTGTACTAAAAGACCGGATTTTTCATACATATACCATAGAATTAAGATTGATCTTCATAGAAATGCCATTTATTGCGTTCGACGTTAGGAGAACGCAATCATAATCTTGTGTAGCCGGAAAAAATCTTAATTTTGTGGTTGATCCAAATCGACGCCATTTTGGATTTCTCCGAGGGGGTCTGAGTTCCATTCCTGAGCAGGCGGAAAAAATCTCGAGTTTGTGTGGTTGATCCAAATCGACGCCATCTTGGATTTCTCCGAGAGGGACCGAGTTTGGGTCGTTTCGGCCAATACGGCATGTTAGCTTCCCATGAAATTACTCAACAGTTTATTATTTGACTTCTTGTACTTGTTCGGTTAACTGTTTTTACACTGGACTAAGTTTAATCCCTCTACCACAGTGCTAGAAAAATCGCCATCCTATCCAACCTTCAAACTATCGAACGCACTTCACTAATCCATGATTACTGCTAGTTGAATATCAATATATATGCAAAATGCGTACTTGAGTATTTGTTCGCGTTATTGAAGCTTATAATATTGCTAATGAATGCCTATTCGCTTTATTGTATCATCAGCTGACGTAAATGAGTGTACATTTTGAGTTAATGAAGAGCAAAAGGTGTAGTGATTTCACAAATAAACTTTTTGTGACGTCATGACTTTGGTACTCCATTGAACTCTTCATTGTAGGTAGATGAACATCAAAAACATTTCGAACAATTCGGATAGTTGTAGGTGAATTGGCAGTAAACATGATTTTATTACAAACCTGCCCCGACATCACTTACAAACGTTTTGTCTTAATTCAAACAAAATAATCTTATTAACATCTGCCTGGTACGGTTTTTCAGCAAGCAGCACTGGTTAAATCCAAATAAGAGTTTATAACCTGCTGGTGGTGCAGAGCAAACGATTGGTTGGTGTTGATGAAATTTAAAAATTTCCCCTTTGTTTTGAAATGGAGACAACAAATCTAATTAATAGTATCCAATCAACACTTTTAGTTTTCTGAAACTTTGAAACAAATTGTGTTATCATTTTTTCCTGCGAAGATACAAATAAAAGGTGTCTTAGTGATAAAACTATATTGAATTTTAAATTTGAAACAATATTTTCATCCAAACGATCTGGTTGGATATTCAATGGTCTATATCCTACCAAAAATATTTTCGGAAGCATTTTCGGACGCTAAAAATTTTTGGTCGGATTAATATTTGAACAAGATGTTTAACCAAAATTAAATTCGTCCGAAATTTTTTAATTTTAGTGTACAGCATCATCCACATTGGGTCTTATTTCAATTATATCCAAGGTCAAAATGCCTTCATAAGTTATATCCACCCACAAATTGCCTTTATTGAATAAACAAATGACTACCAAAGAAATCCTTCACTGTACTCCAACCACATTGGGTCTGTACTATATCTACCCATTAAATAGAAAACTAGCGGGGAACTAGTTTGATCTGCGTCGCTGTTTCTAAAGAAACAATTTAGTAAAAAATATGTAAATTATACACCTTAGAAAAGAAAGAATACTTACTGGAGTTAGTCCTTTGTCGGAGTTAAGGGAAACACCTTAACTGTAATCCAACCACACTGGGTCTGTACTTCAGCTGTATCTACCCATGAAATACCTTTACTGTGCTCCAACCACATTGGGTCTGTACTTCAGCTGTATCTACCGATGAAATACCTTCATTGTACTCCAACACTGGGCCTGTACTTCAGCTATATCTACCAATGAAATACCTTCACTATGCTCCAACCACACCGAGTACTACTTCAGCAAGATTTACCAATGAAATACCTTTACTGTACTCCGACCACACCGAGTCTGTACTTCAACTTATGTATCAATGAAATTCCTTCATTGTATGTAGCTTTTCTCGCCTGGTCTTTGCAATCAAAGTCATTGATATATAAACAAAAACCACTGAATAAGCATTCACTATACTCTGTAAAAAGTCCATTGAAAATATTTGACATCTAGTGACAGAATATCGAGAAATTGTGCTTTCTGAATGACGAGCCCGTCTTAATGTTTTCAGATGGAATAATTCTCCCCTCATATTTATGTGGCAAATGTGGGTGGGTAGGGAATACAACCAAATCCTTTCACGGCGAAGGGTCATTCTACTCTTTAATCGCAATTCTTAAAACCATACTCAATTATTAAGTTTATGAGGACAGAAATCAGTATTTGTAATTTTTTTATTTCTTTTTGTTTTTTTACACTACTGAAACTAGTGCTATTTTCATTTTTTGATTTTTTTTTTATAAAAATTGATACAGGAAGTGCTAACACAAAATGATGGTACTTCGGTTTTCGTGCTCACCAATTTCTTCCCAGTTATGCCAGAAGATTCCGTAACTACCGATAGATAAGGAATAGAAGTAAATTTGAACCACCTTTTTGTCTTATTCAAAGAACTCAAATAATGACGTTGTTCGCACGTTGCTGAGCTGTAAAATGTAACATCTAGTATTGCGTCAATAAACCCTAATCCGGGACGCTTTGAACGTATTTCTTTCGCAAAATCCACGAAAGGAAAGAGGATTTTCTTGTTGGTAATACGCAAAATGGGATCATTTTGGGGGATTCTATCATGTAACTGATTGAAATATTGAAAGATAAAGAAATAGAACTGAAAAAAAATTTAAATCAACTGAAAAAGAATTCGGATTCCATCAACCTATATTTGCTCTCTGGAGCGTACAAAGGATGGAGACTTTTTTTAAAAAGTCTCATATTAACCCTTTCAGTACCAGTATATATCAGCACCCAAATTCTCCGTACAAAACTCATATAATATAAAACAATTTATTAATCAGATAAGGATTGATCAAACAAAGCAAACATTAAAGATAAAAATTGAAATTCTCTCAACTATTTTTACTGAAAAGTATAAGCTCACGTTGGGAGAATTTAATAAACCAACTGGGACTTAAAGGGTTAATCTATACACCAGTTCATACTGAATAACGGTCGATTTGGATTGCGCGAAAGAAATACTTTCTTGAAAGGCGGATATTGCGTTAATCAATAACAAACGTTTTTGGGAAAGAAGAAAATATTACATAATATTACATAACAATGACGGTAATGTTCACGGCATACGTGAGAAGATTGAGTACGGCTAGCGAGACGTTGCTTTAACCATAATCAGTATAAACAGGAGCCCATAAGTTGGAGCGAGAAACTTCAATGCGTTCAAATGCTTCACATGCGTCCAAACTTGGTCAGTAACATCACTGCAATGAATTGTCTGATTCCCCCGGGACTGAAAATTCTATTGAAATTTCCTACTAAAGGCGATCTAAAAATAAACCAGTTCGTGAAAACGCCGTGACATAGGTCTATTATGTGAGTTTCTCACACCTACCGATGGGCTCATGGTATAAAAACTTTGCAACGTTTTAGTTCTCTTATTTATGGTAATGCCCGCTAGGGACCTTGGCGCCTTTTCGATGGCAGCTTCAAATTAGTAACATGTACGTGCGCTCTCAACTATATTTGTGATCATAAGAAATAAATATTCAGTAAAAGGTTAAGAACCGTCTAAAACGCCTTTACATCCTAAAACAGTCACAGGATGAAAAACTTAGTCAATCCTTTCCAGGGTCAGATATATTTATATCGATTTTCATTTCATTGTCCAAAGAGTGAGGTACCCTGAAAGTTATAATATAATAATACTTCAATAACAACAATAGGATAGTTTGTGTTTGTATACTATTTTGTTTTCAATAAAAATATTCCTAAATTCATTTTTTTTCTCCCTTACCTGTTTTTTTTTTTTTGCCATAACAAAATTAGTCCAAATTCTCATTTCTTTCTCATGCTTTTACTTTTTCTTACTTCATATATTATGGATATAAATGGTTTATGGTGTTCAATCATCGACACAGCCATTGCATGTGCTAGAGTTATGAGGCGCCGACTGCCAGTTTTAAAGACAATAGCTATCAAGTAGTTACAGTGTATGTATCAACAGCTTCTCATAACCATAACGCATTGATGCCGTCATCAAAACTATAATACGTGTTGTAAAGGTCGACCACTACAACTGCAAGCATGAGAAGAATCTTTCACTAACGATAAAGATCGACTATTTACCTAATGGTATATTCCATAGATAAATGACTAGAGTGTGCTCCATTAGACAGAAAATTTAATGATCAAGCATTTAACGATAAAGTATTTAATACTGCAGTTGGAACTAAGGTTACAAGAATGGAAGAAAGACGTTAAGAAAAAGAAAGCTCGAGATTGAATGGAATATGTTCCTAATGATAAAAGCCAAGTTTAGTAATTAGCTGATAGCAGTATGTTCAGAAGCTTAGCCAGAGAGGAGGAGGAAATTAAAGTTTTTTGCTTTTCTTTTCTAGTTTGCATTTAGAAATTTAAGAGCAACAGCCAAAGAATAACAGTAAAATGTAAATTCGAAGACTAGTAAGGTTCTGTACAATTATAAATCATGAAAGACAAAAACGGAGGAAAACTATTTTGATCGCGGAAAGTTAGTCAGAGGCGATGCTTTACACTGTTGAAGTTTTGTTAAAAAGATTAATCAATCCCTACAATTTATAAGCTCCGATTTCCTTTCGATTTACGAATTTGGTATAAAATTTGAAGAAAAGAATCTAAAATTGTAAATTTTAGTCTATTTAGGTTATAATTTTACTTAGTTCAAAGAATTTTACATCCTTATTATAATTCTTTCGAGTTATAAGAAAAATTTGTTTCTCGTTTAACGGTTAAGATACAGACTCGAGACTCATATTATACACAGTATCTACAAGGTATCTATAAAACCTACGGCAAAAAAGAGTTTGAAAACTAATTAATGAATCTAAAACTAGGCTTGTTTACAAGAAAACTTTAAAGTTTTTGTCTCCTGTTTTTGAAAATGATTTGAAGACTTTATCTGGATGAATATATCACTTTGTAATGCGAATGCAAGAAACACGAATTATGTAATTACGAAAAATAGGAACTATAGCGGATCTACAAAAACGCGCAAGCAAACGATAACCTATGTGTATTTGCGACAGTATACAGCTTAAAAGGCATACTGATGAACAATAACTTAAATAATTATGTAACTTATATAAGTTATACAGATTTCATTTCATAACTCAAATAAACGATTTGAATTTTCGTTCGATAATGCATGCATTGAGCAGACTATAATAATTGAATAAACTTCTATGTTTTTAAAATCAGTTTTTTTAAGGGGAAATACTTTGTCCGTCTCAAACAAGATCAAGTAATATCAACTGGATGTGACTTAGAAATGCCACCATATAATGCTTTGATAACTTTCTTCATCGGTAATTCCCAGCTGGTATCTGTCATGCGCAAAGATTGTTTGCCAATGCGGGTTATTTGCATATCTGAGTTTCACACTGCAGGGCATCAAATACATTATGACTTACATCCAAGAGCAGCATTCCTCAACTTTGTGCCTTCTTAGGTTTTCTTTTCTTACTGTTCGTGCTTTTGGCCAAAGCATTGGTTGTAATATTGTTATTGTTGTTGCTATTAGTTCGACAAGAATATGAAGCAGTTTTAACATTTCCATTATCGTTTTCAGTAACACTTCGTGTGTATAGCGAGTTTGTCATCTCATTCCTTGCCTACAAAATACCAATGAAAACATTAACCAGTATTGAAAATAAATGATTGATGTTATTTATTCTAACGTTTGAACCAAATGATGAAACCCTATAAAGTGACCATTCATTTTGTTTGTCTTCAAGAGTAGAAATGATTGGTGTTACTTTTTCTAACTTTTGAAGACACTTGATGGACCTCTTTAAAGTGACCATTCCTTTCGAAATGACTGGCGTTATTAATTTCAACTCTTGAAACACTTAATGAAACCCTCTAAAAGTGACCGTTATTTTGTTTGTCTTAAAGAGTAGAAAATAGTTGTTGTTACTCATTCTAACGGCTATCTATTACGCAATTATTTATATTGGTCTTTTAAGGACCGATGCTTAATATTTTACCTAATCTCAAGTACAACATGAAAATCTATTAGTTCTAATTTACCTCAAAGTTATCAATGCCTAAGAGGTAACTAGCACATTTCTATCCATTTCAATATGGATTACAATTATGCTGCCACAAGGTCGTGACGACAGAAATCTTAATTTAGCAAATGTTACAACAGTTCCAGAATGTTACAAAAAGTTTGCAGTTGCAGAGCCTTGTTTGATATCTAAAGAAATTGTTTTGAAAAATACAAAAATACACACTTAATGATAACTCCCCAAAGGGGCTTTTCAGTGTCATGTTAAAAACCTTCCTCTTCCACAATTAAGAATCCCAACTAGTAGGAGGCAAACAAGTTGGCTATTTACAAAGCGTGATAAATTTGTCCCTAGGATCAACGAGGACAAACCCATTCTTTATATAGCAATTGGAATTTAGTAATATGTATTTAGTTAAAACTCGTATTGGGCTCTTCAGCTAAAATTGAAAGGGTTACATATAAACCTTTTCAGATAAAATAAAGTTTACTACAATAAACCCAGCTCAAACCCCCATAAATCCAAACTAAATGGCTTACTTGACCCTCAACCAATTTATGTACAAACCTGTTCTTCACAATAGCACTTACTGAAGTATTTTGAGATGAGTGTGGTAGAGCTGTCATAGGAATTGTTGGTATATTTGAATTCACTTCTCCTGTTTCACTCTTTTTAAGCCTTGTTGCAGCTGACACTAAACCCGATTGTTCTGTCATCATTGTACAGCTTGAACTAGCAGTTCTAGAATTTGACACTTGCGAAATTTTTAAATTTGATTTTGTGACACCAGAGTAAGATACTTCTTTTACAGCCGAATTTTGCACAACAGAGTTTGTAAATGAACATCCCGATGCTCTTGGCGATGGCAAACTACTGCTTTTGTTGGACTCCAAAGGCAAACGTTTAGTGGAATGTACAGTTTGAGTTCTTGGATAACTGCTACAGCTTGTTGAATAAAGATTAGGTTCACTCCTAAATTGGATTGATTTTTGTGACAGTAAATTGGAAGTTGACGATGAAACTTGCCCAGAGTTGGCTAATAACTGCTGCTTCTGACAGTCATTCGATTGTGATGCACCTGAGTCGGTAATTGCGTTGGAGGATGTTTTAAATTCATTGCTCTTTTCAAGAATATCACTCTCCGAATCTGTTTTTGCACCTTTTAAGGAAACATTTTTAGTACTGTTTTTAAGGAAATCTGAAGACATTTGTCCCAATGAAATATTTTTGGCTACACTTGCATATGTAGGTGCTGGTTTAGTCAATACTGGTGTAACTACAGAAATAGTATTGATAACAACAGGGGATGGTCTCTCGACAACAGTACTTGACCAATGTTCTTCAACCCATTTACGATATTCCTCAACTTCATTTGAGACTCGGATTATTCTACTGAGTAAGCTAAAACACAATTGGTTTCTTTGTTAGTAAATTTCTTTTTTAAAATCTCAATAGGATAACTATGTCAATGTCCATTAATCCTACACAAAGAGCTGTTATGCTTTCATATTATCACAAAATTATAGAAACTATTAGAAACTGTATTAAATAGAGGATATTAAATAGGCACGCGGAGATCTCACTCGTGAGATATTTTCAACACGAGAAGATAAAATCCGTATCTCCAAGCGACCATGTAATATTCTGTTTAACATATAATTAACCATAAAATACTTATGATTCTTGAAGTAAATACGCTCTTACTATTTTCAAGTCGTACAGCGTCTTCTTTTTAGTGTTATCATTTTCTTGATTAGAGATGAGGTTGTCAACATCAATATCTGTGATGCAGGCAAATCGTTTTTGCTGAGGTTCACGACCAATTTCCCATGTAGGAGTTCTTCTAGCTCTGGAGAGAATTGCTTTGCAGCCATGTTGAATGAATCGCAAAGCTGCCGTGAAGCACACTCAAGGTGTAGCCATGGTAACGTGTTATTTTCACTAGTGAAAATAACAAGTTTTCGAAAGGGAGAAATATAAGTATTTTATGGATAATTATATGATAAATTGGCTTTAATAAAGTTTTTCAAAAGTGAACCATGGCAATTACCAGTGAAGCCTTAGCTTTGGTTTTTATGATTTCGTTTTGCAAGAGTTGTTCGCAATCTTTTAAGGTGGATATGCTCTTGAAGCTACAAATTACTTGCCAACATTAACTCTCGTCAGCTGTTCACCATATTTTCGAGAAATTGGTATACAAACAACTTGTCAGCTATATTGAAATATGTAATATATTAAGTCTCTGCCAATTTACAGCCAATGCAAAATTGCGAGATTTTTAAAACACACAAATGAAATATAACTCCATATTGAACAAGTAAATGATTAAATTGTACATGTTAATCGTATACTGAAAAAAGGAATGACAGTGAAAAGCAAAACGTGACAGTGACAATGTGTTTATCCATGAGTGCACAGACAACTAAGGCCTCCCTGGTTGTCACAGAGACATCTGCATTTTGATTGGTCAATTAACTTTGACAGTCCTTTCAATAAGTGCCGACAGCCGACGAAAGCTGTCGGCTACCTGGGGGAAAAATCTCGAACCGTGGTCGGCTTTCTTCGTGCCTTGTGAAATGTTATTATGTGGGGAATCTTCTGAATTCTACTGGACAGGTGTTAATGCTGGCATCATGCCATCAGCGCTGGCTAACTACTTCTCCATTCATTGTTTCCTACTTTTAAATTTATTGAAAGGGCTAGGAACATGAGTTAGTAGATTGTTGTCACTATTTTTATATTCATCCATAAACTATTTATATAGCAAAGTGTTGTGCATCATTTGGATCCTACTAGCTAGTGACTTCATCATTGGTATGCCAGCCTCTTTGATCTTGGAGTGGTAAACATGGTGTCCCCAATGGTTACCAGACATTTCGTACCCAAAACGTTTCGTACACAAGACATTTCGTACACAAGACATTTTGTACCAAGACATTTCGTACCCAACCTGCAGACCTTTCGTACCCAACCAGTGGACGTTTCGTACCCAGTCAAGATGTTTCGTTCCCACTAATAAAAGTTTTCATCTGAATAAAATTGATGTAATCAAAAGTTTTCACAGAACTAAACTTGACAATAATAACATTTTCATAGAACTAAAGTCTACACGAAATGTCCGGATACCTCCCCAATTAGTTGGCCTTTGGCCATGCTACAACACTTGACACCTAAATAAACTCTTTATATTATTATACAACTACAAGATTACATTAAAAGCAAAACTACTTCTCCTGAAATTCTCACTGTATTAAAAATAAGATGGCTTCCGGCATAGTTAATATATTGGGGCCCATTTATTTATTCATACAGTGAATACCGGTCGTTTCGCCAACAAGTCATTTCGCAAACGTCCAGTTCGCCAACGTATGAAGTCGTTTCGCCAACGTCTAATGTCAGTTTGCCAATGCTTATATGTCAGTTCGCCAATGTGCAAAATACTTTGTGAAGAGGTATAATAATAAACTGATGCAAAAATATTTCTCAGTTGATAAGAGCTGACAAGATAATCCATGTCGCCATAGAAAGTTCGTTGTGCAAGAATGTGTTACCACGACTATGGTAAGGTATCGCTGTAAAAAGCTTGTTTTGGTAATTTCTTTTACTCTGCGATCAATACAAAAATCAAGATTAAAGTTTCTGATTCAAGGTTCATAAGTTATTTTGTTCATATTTGTAGTCAAACTTTATTTCATTCTGATTCAAGCCGGCCAGATGAATTGCGATAAAACGATTGTTTCTTTGTCTTAATTCAAATTTCTTTTGGTAATTTGTAAATACATTTCAGATATACTTCACAAAGTATTTTGGACGTTGGCGAACTGGCATATAAGCGTTGGCGAACTGACATTAGACGTTGGTGAAACGACTTCATACGTTGGCGAAATGACTCGTTGGCGAAACGACCGGTATTCGCTTGCATCAAATGAAACAGGCCTGGAGATTTCAGAAATTGTTTGAAACCAGTTTTCAATTCTGTGTATCAGATTCATGGGAAGCTGCTGGAAACCACTTTTCTGTTTAGTCTGAATTTTGATCATGAGAGCTTTACAGAAAGGGAGGGGTGAACTTTTACAACAGAGACATTTTTAATAAGCAACATTATGTAACTATGTATTTTTGAAATTTGGTAACTTAAATTAGTCATCCAGTAAATAAAAATAGCATTCAGAACTTAACTCATTTGCTGGTTTTACTTAAAGTTCCTAAGATACAAAAAGATGTTTCAACCTTAAAGTAGAGGTTTTATGTGTATTACTGTCAAAACTCTGAACTTGAGCCAGCATAAACATTCGTTTACATCAAAATTTTAACTTGAAAGTCAAAAACTTGATGTAGCAATCCCATTTGGCCATTTTGGAGGTCATGGCCTCAGTAGATGTTTACCAGAAGCGGCCAAAACAAGGAATATGAAAAGATTACATACAAATTTCTAATGGATTTCAAATGGCTATTTTAGATCTGGACCAACTGTGAACATGATTTAGCTGCCTGTGGAATGTTCACATCTACAGTACTGACGTCAGAACCTCTAAAATGGCCAAGCAGAAATGTTGCATCAAGTTTTCGACTTAGATCAATTTTTGATGTAAACATTTAACAAATGTTTAATATATAACTGTATTGACTCAAATTCAGATTTTTGACAACATACATATAAAACATTTATTTTAAGATTAAAATTTTTTCATGTCATAGGCACTTTCATTAATAATGCAGTATGTTAACACCTTCAATAACTATTATAATTTTATTTTTTTACAAATTGCTTATAGTCCAGGAGCTATTTCCTGAAAGGGCCTTATTTTAGGAGTTAGCACAACCCACACGACAGAAAATATTTGACACTTGATTCTGGTCGACAAATATCTGCTTTTCAATGTCTGGTACTATGTACAACCAAGTTGTGGGTAAGGTTTCGAGATAAAGGGGGTTTTCTGCCTCGTTCTGATGTTCAGTATGAAATCGATGCAATAACAATGATAATCAAATACCGAAAAAATATGGCATTCTGCAAGTCACAAAGGGCTAAAAGTAAGAAAAGTTACACCACCAATGTACAGATAAACTGTATTGGCCACTTTGTATGTGAAGTGTGTGATCACGTGACTGTTTAGTGCAAAATATGCTATTTTTACCTTTTATGTGTCCCTTAAACTCTATAAAACCCACAATATTTACTTGTGTGGTTAAAAAATAATCTCAAACTTTTCAATATCTATTTTCTAACTAAAATAATGACTATGAGCTGATTTCGTGCAAAAGCCAACAAGATATCAAGGAAATTAGAACGCCCTCTTCAGTGTTTAGTATCTGCATGGAAACGAGGCTGAACTTTGCTAATCTTTAAATCAGTTAACGTTAACTCAAATTTTGCCAAGTTAGTTGTGATGGACTTAAAAAATGTTTTCTATCTATTTTCTTCCCACGATTTGTTAACTTGGCGTTAAGATATTTTTTTTAGCATGAAAACGAGGCTTAGTTGACAATTTATAGGAAATTAATATATGTTTCTGCAAATCGGCTTAAACTGGCTTAGATTTTGTCAAAATGGTCATAAATCACTTACAAACACTATCCTCTGTATCTTCTACTGACATTTTGATAACCTAGCGTCAAGGAACCTTTGTCTAGCATGGAATGGAGGCTGGAATTAAAAACGAAGTGGCTAATTCACCACTCACTTCTTAAGCCTACTAACATTGAGCCGGACTTTGTCAAAACAGCTGTAAACTACAGAAAACAATATTCTGTATCGCTTCTGCTGATATTTCAATAACTTAGTGTTACAGTACCTTTGCCTACCATAAAAAGTTGATAATTTAGCAAAAACTTTTAAATACCTTTCGCTTACGTAATGAGACTAAGGTAATGAAATAAGATATTCACGACTGAAAGACACTGTACAATTAAGTTTCAATAGACATTCTCTGAGTCACTGGAATCATCTGATTCACTAAATTCCTTTGAGTCGTGCATGGTTGCAATGTTCTGCGGGTTCTCGCAACTCTCGTCACCCATACAAGAGCAGGCTTCAGTACACGCCAGACCAACGGACCTGCAGGAACAGTTCCGTGTGCATGCCGATTTTCTGCAGTGACAAACTGTCAGTTCAATCATCCCGTCCGGGGCAGAGTTCCTTCTCATCAGAACAGGCTTCAGGGTCCCCTCCTCCTCTAACCAACCATGCCCGTTGGGTGATGGGAGGTTCTGCATCGGGGTGAGAGCAGATTTCCAAATAAATGTCTGGAAGTTTGCTCTACGCAGGTGATGGGAGAGACTCTCTGATGTCGGTGGGAGATCTTCTGATTTCTTCTTTTTCTGGCAGAACAGGTAATGCCTGGCATCATCTGCACGGTGAAATGCTCTACAAGAAGAACCAGTGTAGATGGAACAGACAAACCTTTCAGCACATTCCAACGTTGACTCCTCTATCAAAACATCGTTTCCAAAGAGCACAAGCTGTTCCTGCGCCTGAAGAAGAAATAACATCTATATTCTACTTTGCTGTCTATCAAAATATGTATATTCAATCAGATACCTACCTAACCAGCACCAATTGAAATTGTATGCATTATTATGTAACTTACCAGAGCATCTTTGGTAAGAACCTTCCATGCTGTCTTCTTCCCAATACCCTGAAATGCACTTGTTGAGTCGCACCCAGTAACGGCATGAAATGCAGGCAGGACACTACTTAGCAGTTGCCCAAGTGATTCATACAACAGATGTACGGGAATAAATCTCTGGCGATCTTTCACTCCAGTTAAGAACCACAGTTCATGACAACAAAGACTTACAAAGTGAGCAATACTTAGCACAACGACATCGGTGTCTGGCGACTGAACTACTACTCTCTGGTGTGTGGTTGAAGCATGCTTGGCATGTAACAAAAGTCTAGTGTCGGCTTCTTCATGGTCTGAAATCATGGAAGCAACAGCAAAACGATGACCTTTGGTTACCAGCTCCGTCTTCTTCCCATCTTTGAAACAACCAGCTAACACCACCTGCTGTCCAACATGCAATCTTTGCATCGACAACAAAGTCAGCGACTCTCCAAGAAAATTCGCCAGGTTCTTTTTATTCTTTGGGTTGGAGATGTACTTTACCCACTGTTTCGGCACTGGTGTTGAAGGCCCATGAATCTTAATCTCCATTGAGCCAGATTCTCCTCTTCTCATTCTCTCTCCTCCTTTGATTGATTGTGTAATGTACTGGTCAAACACCAAGTCAACGCGGCTGCAATTATTCTGCGACAATATGTGACATATAACTTCAAAGTACTTCACCGCCATTTCTCCAAACGTCGCTGCTCCTGCGGATTTATTCATCTGAATCAAAGCCATTGCATCTATAATGTAAGCTGTAGCACTTACGTGCGACTTGGGAAGAATGGGTTCGGACTTGCCATGACTTTCCAGTAGAGGCAGCAACGTGCTTTTAGCTGTTTTTCGAAGACTTCCATCGGGATGCGCAAGGGCAGTCGGGACGCTGTTTAGCTCATAGCTAAGAACTTCCTTCAAGTCGATATTTCTTGATCCTGAAACAGTTAGGAGTCGTGCAAGCAACTCTCTGTCTGGCACTCAAAACAACCGTTTCGTCGCCACTTCTTTAGGAGATTTTTTTCTTTGCAGCACAGAAGGTTTTGATCTTCAGCTGCGGCAAACTGTCCCAAAATTTGACTTGATCACTGTTCAACCTCTCAGCAGTAAACGACTTCATGGATGTCTTTCCCGTCTCCGTAGCGCCAAGCAGTTGGTCAGCGACCTCGTCAGGTAACACTAAGCCAGTTGCAATGTTACTCAGAGGTGTAACAGCTTCGGAGTCCGGTATCGCAAATGGGTTGTTCATTACCCCAGATGAAAAACTAGCGACAATGTTCTCAACATCGTTCTCGTCTCTTTGAACTCGAGACAGTCTTGCCTCTTTATGAGTTCCTACAGTGCTTCCACTATCTATTCCACACATCTTTTTCACAGCTGCAGCAATAGATGCTCTTTTATGACTGGTTAGAAACCATCTCTCAACTGCTCCTTCCTTTCTACTTATTCCAATAATTCCTCCCTTAGACTTGGTGTCACAGTTAATGGTTTGTTCCAATGCCATGTCAGTCCAGACTTGGGCAAAGGGTTGCGATGAACGGCTCACACTGTGGTTTCCTGCTATGAACTCACTATGTACTGCTGGATGATCTGTTTGTAGCAATTTCATGTCCGCAAGGTAGACAGGAAGCCATCTTGCATAGTTGTGCCTATCCATCGCAAAGAAATGTGGCAACATGGCGGC
Organism: Zoanthus sanctaehelenae; assembly: GCA_028564885.2. NCBI lineage: Eukaryota > Metazoa > Cnidaria > Anthozoa > Zoantharia > Zoanthidae > Zoanthus > Zoanthus sanctaehelenae. The sequence continues at coordinate 15,955 of JAOTRI020042526.1, forward strand.
GGTCGCACAGAGGTGAAGTGCCCAATTCCCACTTCTTTCAGCTTTGACGAACTGCAACAATACGAGAACCATTTCAATGTACTCATCCCAGAAGAAAAAGAGTTTGGATTTAGCTTTGCTTTCAGTTCTGAACATTGCGAACAGTTCCAGAACAGACTCCATACTCTCATGAAGAGCCTGCCAGTTCTCTTGAAGATGCACACCTTTGTCGCTTGAATTCCTGCAGGTTTCAATCTTTTGTAAAATATCTTTTTTTGTAGCTTCCTCAATTGTTTGGTCTTGCAGCCATTTTGCAAATTCTCGCCAAAGCAGTCGGAACATTGCCTCCATGCATAGCTTGTGGGCTCGTATCCCTCGGTTATAGGATCTACCAAGCATCAAGGATGTTGTTGTTCCAGGGGCGTAAACTCCTGACTCGATGAGCAGGTCTTCAATCCCAGAGTTAGCAAACTTTTTCCCCAAAAGGGCAAGATAATTAAGTGCAATGTGAAAGCCACCCAAACATAGAACCGAATCTTTCAACTCCTCTTTGTACTTGAGTTGTAGTTGCTTGGCCTTCGAATATATGTCGAGGTCAAATGTTACCACAGAATCTTGCTGTCCTAGTGAGTGTGTCAGTTCTTGGGCAAGTCTCAATACTGTGAAAATAGTATTGAATTCGTTTGCCTTGGCATTCAGCATAGGACAATACCCAATCGTCGTAGAAACTGGGCTATCTTTGAGCTTCAATGCGTGAAATGCACTCCAGCTTGGTATCTTCTGCTCCTGATTAGCACTGAAACTGCTGTTGTCAAACAAGTTCGATGATGAAATTCTCAGTAAAAGCCACACTAAGTCATCGGAGAGCGAACTCAAAAATTGATTGTTTGATGAAAACCACTCAGGTCGTACTTTCCCAACATAATCAGTAACCACTGGACGCCTTCCAGCCATATTAACTCTTTCAAGGTTGATGACAGAGGCAGATGTGTCTAGAGACCTTTTCTTCTTTGAGTGATCTGCATAAATTGTTTGCTCAGGTTGTTTCTCATTTACTTGCCGCTGGAATACAACCATCGTCGTCGCATGAGTAGTTTTTTTGCCATCAATTGTTTCTTCATTGAAATCATTGTTATCAGCTGCTATCTGCACAAACGAACCTGGTGCGATATTTGACGGAAGTACTGTCGTACGACCCTCAAACTTTGACTTTGCAATTATTTCATTTGCAATACCAGTTTCAACAATCTCAGTTTCTTCATAGGAAGAACAATGGCCCATTCTGTTAAGCAAAGTTATCAGCTGCTTTGACCCTGTTAAGTGCTTTATGGTCATTGCAAGTCCAACGTGTTTTGGAAGTTTAATTCGTGCGTGTGATGCGCAATGGATAATATCCTGTGCCGTCATTACAACTCTTCGCTCATCAGCGGAATTCGGGCATGGTTCTGGAACTCTAGTACATTCTTCTCCAGTTATCACCCATCGCAGCAACCAATACAACGAGCTTGGAAGAAGAGCCGTTGCTGTTTCAATTTCAATATCATCAGAACTGAGCGAACTTATGTTGATGCCACTGCATTTGCTTATGTCCTTCCGAAGGAGCATGGCCACATGGTATATATTCCTCATTAAATCCTCTTTCTTTAGCTCTTCAGTCGACGCTTTGGACGGCTCTTTAGGTTTGCTGAACCTGGAATTGTTGGCTGTATTGATTACATCCAAAATCGAAATGGAACTTGAATACACGATTTCAGGCTTTGCAGGACCAAAAGCTTGGTGAAACACTATTGTTTTTTTAAACACAGATAAAAGTCTTGCTTTCAGCTTTTGCCTAGTGTAGCTATCTGCACTTAAACCATTTTCCTCCAGACGCTCTTTGAACATACCTAAAAGTGTGTTCATGTCATATGCTCTGCCAGCATCGATCTCAGGCTTGATAGCCTCAACGAAGTTATGAAAAACTTGGTCATAGCTGATTTCGTTTTTTGCTGGGCCAGCAAGTTGCCGTTTGATGTTATTTTTACTAACATAAGAGGCATGGCAGTTTTTGTGGTACTTCGCCTTTGCTGCCACCAAATCAAAGTTTACACCTTGTAGAGCTGACAGTAGCTGCTCATCACATCGTACTTGTACAGCTGATATGATGTTTCTGCATGCATCTTGTGTAACAATAGGTATTAACTGGAAATCCTTTTTGTAAGACTTATTCCCACAAAACATACATTTCGACCAGTTTACTTTTTTACTTTGTTGTCTTGTTAGTAAGCTTGATGCGGCAGTGTTTTCGGTGCTAGGTTCTTCAGCAATACTTTTAACAAACTTCAGATTATGTGCACTTGTATATGATTCGTAGCATGTCGAATGCCAGAAAACAGGTTGTTCATGTGGATCAGGTATTTCCTCTTGTAGGCGGTCAAATACACTGTCTTGACGAACTCGTGCAGAAACAAGCAGTTTGTCAATTGAAGAGGCTTCAGCTTTTCTTAACGGTAAGCTTTTCTTTGCTTGACAGATTATACAATGCTCAAAATTTGTTACTGATTTCTTCCTCTTGGGAGGTAAAAGATATAATGCATTTTCGTGGTCCATGCCGGGACATCAAACATCTAAAAGTATTTTATGTATAATGTTTTAGATACTACAATAACTGCACTTATGAAATCAGAATCAAACGCATTGCTTGTTTTATACCTATCACAACTATTAGAAAGACGTTAAATAATTTCAAATCTATGTTATTGCATATTTATAAAAATCTTTGTTCCTAGCCACCTCACAGAATGTTATGAGACGAAATTCCTTCATTAAATCAAATGAAATGTTATTCACAGAAATGAAAGTTTACGGTTTAATTATATTTATGGTTAACATTGTCGGTAGTGATATATTCTGTAAATGTATTTCACGCACAATAACATGCCAAAAGTTTTTTATAGCAGCCAGTGTAATTAAACATATGTTGAATCATGTTAAAAGCCAATCTAAAAAGATGTGTAAAACAAAAACAAGTCTACCATCTTAAACAGTATATAAACAACGTAAATCATATTTAAGGCAAAACATATTTATTTGAAGTCACATTTTACGGAATAAAGTCTTCACAATAAATCGGCGAGATTGAAAAGTTAAATACTTCAACATGCAAAAAAACTAAAATAAAATAGCTTTATGCTAATGACCATTTGACAAATTTATAATGAACGTGAAAAGTGATTTTGTTTACGATTTACATTTTTAAAAAACAAAATCAGTCGAAAACAGTTGTAAAGTAACATTTCTTATGTATTTTGCATTGTTCTTCATAATGAAAATTAGTATAAAAACCATTCGATTTGCTTCCACTAACATTTTTGTCATTTAAATGATACTTACAGTCACCATAAATATGCTATAATAAATTAGGAAAAATGCTTAAATAAAGAAAGAAAGAGAATTAGCAATTACCTACCTTTCTGATTTATCTCACACCTTATGTTTATGGATAAAATTACAAGCTGGATAAAGTGTAAAATGTAAAAAAGTACAAACGATGAAATCGAATTTCAAGATGGCTGCCAGTAAAGATAGTGACCTGGTTACCTGGCAAAATAATACTTGGCCCAGTCTTAATTTTTAAAATCGTTGTAACATTTTCTTTTCTTGTCTTTTTAAAGATTTCTTTCCAGTTTTTTTGCACAAAGACACTGATACAAGGTAAATTGTCACTTCAAAAAGGAAAAAGAACTTGAAAGGAAAAAATTTTAAATTTATTAATTTTTTTGAATTTTCAATATTGAGGTACAATTTTCATCTGGTCACGTGACTCCTTAAGCTTTTAACGCTAAAAGTACTGAAAAATAGTAATAAAAAGTTGTCATACAAATATCCACTTCTTGTGATAATCATTGTACAATGATAGATGTCCTTAAAAATAAAAGTAGTTCAGCCTCGTTTCCATGCTGACACTGAAGAATGCAGGTTTGGTGGCCAGAACATGAATTTAGTTTGTTTTATACGATATAGCTGATTATTAAGTTGGTTCATCTTAATTGTAATGAACCAAAGCATGATGAAAATTCGTTTTTGTTCTTGAAAATGTTTTTGAATGCTAAAAAAATAAATTAAACGTCGGTGTTCTTTTAAAAAATGCTGCTTCAGCGTATTTATTGATCACGTGGTTATACATGCTACATCATTTTTTAGTAAAATATGTGAATAATGGCTATTAATACTATTCCTTACTTATATTTTGCCTTTTACGCAGATAAAATTAGTTTTCTTGTAGCTTTAACAGATTTTTCTATTTTGCCTCGATTTCATGCTGATCATCAGGTCGACGCAGAAAACCCCCTTTATCTTGGAACTTTACCCGCAATTTGATTGTACATAGTACCTAATATTAAAAGTTAGGTATTTTTCTTCCAGAATCAAGTAACAAAGTTTTTCTGTCATGTGGGTTGTCCTATTTCATTTTTTTTTAGTTTAGCTCCTGGACTATTAGTTTAAAGTGAGAAAGAACTTGCTAAAAAGTAAACTCATGATCATCCTTGATATTGGAAACAAGTTTTCGATTCTGTCATTTTGTAAGCACAGAACGGACACCTAACTGGAAGTGATTTTTCCGTGAAATATCCTGGCCTGTGAAAGTTGTTACCTGGCCATAATTAATCTAACTTTGATGTATTTGAATGTTTTACAGAACACCAGAAGAAAGAACATCCAAAAATATTAAGAATGGATCTACAATAGTAATCAGTTCATCAGAAGACTCATCACCTGAAAATGGTACCAAGGCAGTTGTTTCTTACACCCATAGTACATCTGATGGTTCCCTAATTGCTTCACCTACTTTATTTTCTTCTTCTAATTCATCCATTGATTGGCAAAGAGAAGAATATGCTGCAGTTGATGATCTGTCGCCATTGCCATTTGATGAAAGCTTTCCAGGCAGCCTTTTTCATTTAAAGAATGGTTGCACTAACTTGAAATATGTACACAGCACCCCAAATAGCAAAGTATTCACTGGTCATCTTTCTGTCAACTTATCATGTGAAAACTATAGCATTTCAAGGAGATCATCACCAGGCAGTTGTGCCAATCAAAAAATCCACATTGTTCTTAAAAACAACTCACTATTATTAGAACAGTTACAAATGAATGGATTAAATGTGAATAAAGAAAGCTCAAAGGATTCTTTGCCACGCAGTATGTCATTGTCTAGTGTAATCTCAAATTCTATCAAGGACCGGAACTGTGTCAATGCTGAAGATAGGAGACATGAAAGGGCTTCATGTCCCGCATCAATAAGCTATCAACATGACATCAGTAAGCACAGTTCATGTCGTACATCAGGTTTAGTGAAAGAGTGCATTGTGTCTTTGGAAAAACTAAGGTTAACACCATTGCTTTCCAAGTCAAGAAAGAGAAGAAGTGACATTGGTGCACATGCATTCTCACAGAGTGAAAAAAGTGAGACAGCCTTGACGCCTGAGTTAAATTGTCATTTACCTGCTTCTTTGTTGTCTTTTAAGGTAAAATGTTTTTAATGAATTAAACCTTGGATGTATTAAACAAATTTACGTATTAATTATTATGTAGAGAAACTGCAATATTGCAGAAGGTTATATTGCCACCCCAGCAATCTCATAACAAACCGAAAAATCATACTGATATGTAGCGTTAACATGCAATGTTTTCGATTGAGTTACCAAGAAATATGCTTTAACTTGCACTTCCATTATACATAGAGGGTACCGTATTATACGGTGGCCCGAACGTGTTACATAGATATGAGGTGTTTCAACAATAGAAAAACTAGACGAAAAACACGAGAAATGACCTCATCCATAGGATATGGAAAATACGTCACTCGTATCCCGGATGTAGTTTCATATGAAATCCACGAGTGATGTATTTTTCATTGAAAACATTCATTTATTTAATAAATGCATTTATCCTACTCCTTGAAAAATCCATCCGATCAGAATTCTAGAAAGCCGTTGCATGCTCTGTGGTACCAAATGCTTCATATTCCACCCTGCTTTCTTGCCATTTAATGTGAACATAAGTCAATATCGAAATAGCTCTAAAGCTTTGAGACTATGTTTTCGAAAAAAGCGAAATGATTTCAATTTAGATTCATCAGTGCATGAAACATCAGCAGATGTTCTTTGTTCCCAACAGGCACAGGGGAAACGAATTTGTTACTTGTTGTTTTTATTATGGCACGGAATAAATCAGTTATGGTTTTGAGTAGGGCTCCGTAGAAATACCACATATCACTTCCATTTTCGGATGCCGGTCCTTTTGCCAACGTGCCAACTCTTATCCTTTTCACTTCCAGTGACTTCTACAAACCTCTCTTTCGTGTGCGAAAATTCCTCTGGCTCTATGAATTTATTAGTAAGTAAAATACGCAATGGTTCAGAAAATCAATTTACGAGCGCAGATTGCTTCAACGTTTTCTCCAAAATCCGCTTTATTTCTGTGAGTTATAAATACATTTCAGAAGTTCGCGAACTGACATTAGAAGTTGGCGAAACGACTTCATCCGTTGGCGATATGGTCGTTGGCGAAACGTTCGCTGACGGCATTTTCTTCGTATACACAACATATTTATTATTAAAATACAAGTGACCACGGTATCCTACTCATAACCATGCATTGCATGCTACTACATGATCAGTACATGTGTATTCCAGCCAATTGGCCTTTGTTACCGTATCGTATGAGATAGAATTGCAAAACAAGTTTAAGAAATAAAAACAATTAATTTGCAAGCCTACATCTTTTTTTTCCTCATTTGCAACGAAAGTGATTAACGATTCTTTCTATCTCGAGACTGGTGCTTTTAATTGCTTGTGGGCTCAGATCATTGGAAGAACAGGAAACGAGATTTCCGTTATCTGTGTAATAGCCAGTTTAAACGGATCAAATATGTTGGTCAAACATCATCGAAGTTTGATCCGTTAAACGGGCCTTAACGCTAAGAGTCAGATTTCAAGACAACAATAAATCTCTGCTAATGTGCAGAGGCAATGCTGGTGATCGCCTTAAATCTCAACTCATGCCTTGAAATTTAGCGATTTACGTTTCCTTGTTTTCAATGCTGGCGTTTGAAAATCATTTAATCTAAATTGAAATAACGCTTCTAAGTTTTAATACTGACATGTTACGACAGTTACCACTGCCATCATCGGAGTAGTACGGTTGCCCATAGGGGACACGGTTGCATTAAAAAACAAAATGCTTTATTAACCCTTTCACTCCCAATCAGTTATTAACACTCAACTTCTCCTTACCTAACAAGTATTGAGAATTGATCAAACAGAGCAAACTACTGAATATTAAAAGTGAAATTCTCTCAAACTCGTCCAATGAAAAGTATGGGCTCAAGTTGGGAGAATATGATAATTCAACTGGGACATCTACATTGTTTCCAAATACATTTTCTCCGTCAAATAGCAGACGTTCCGTATAGAAATCTAGTTTCTCTGTAGAAAATCAGCTGCTCCGTACAAATCAAGTTTTTTTCCCCTAGCCTAAACCTGGGTTAAGGGAGACCTGTGAACCATAGTAAAAGTCGTATGGCGACGTTTTGCCATCCTTGAGAAGAAGTCTTTCACAAGGAGCATAGTTTTGCACAAGTTGTGGCCAAAGTGTTGCCGCAGGTTGGAACCGTTATTTATTTTGTATTTTAAATGTAAAACCGCAAAATGAAAAAATATGAAATCATTAAACACATATAGCAAAATATGTAAAATTAATAGTGGTACCGATGAGCCACCACACACGCGCACGCCTCCCTTTACGCAGGAGTACGACTAAGACGACAAACTCTATTTCTATGGAGCAGCTCATATTCTACGAAACAGCTGATTCTCTACTCGATTTCTACGGCAAACAGTTCATTTTCTACAGAGAATCTTGATTTCCGCGGAATAGCTGATTTTTTTTACGAAGCAGCTAAATTTTATATGAACAAGTGTGTACGTGGAAAGAGATTTGATAAATTATTAAATCGAAAAAAGCATTTTGTTTTGAAATGCAATCGTGTCCCTTATGGGCCACCGCTGAGTAGAAACTAATTCTATGACTATGAAAACATAAAAACAAGTATAAATATACATAGCTCGTAATAATGATTAGCGTAAGTACAAAAGATTAGCACTGAAGCTTTGTTGCTAATCTTTTGTTCTTTTGTTAATCTTTATTACGAGCTATATATTTATACTTGTTTCCATGGATAGAATTATTTTCTACTCTGCTGATGGCAGTGGTAATTGTCCAAACATGCCAGTATTAAATGGAACATCTTTTTTTTTTCACTTCGCATTGTTCATGCATTGTTGAAATTTCGCATTCATATATATGCGTTAGGTCTCTGAATCACTCACATGATGATAGCCAGAGTAACTATAACCCTTAAATAATTATTATCATTATAATAAAAATGAAATGCTTTTACGACATATTATGTATCGTTACGATTGAGATAAAGCTTTTTGATCTTAAAAGGTTGCTGCTGTTGTGTTCAAAATCACTATCTTCATAATTTTAAATTTTATAAGTTGTTTATTTATTTCAGGAAGTATTAACACCTGTTAAGATGAAAAACCCGAAAGAAAGCAAAGAGCCAGTATTTCTTAGTGCTTTCGAGAAAGTGCTTTTGGAATGTCAACAGGAAGATGTTCTTAAAATGAAAGATGTATTTAAACCAAGGTAGGAAGATTGAATTACTACTTTGGTATAGTTTAGTATTACCCATTTTTATGTTACTTTAGAAGAAAGTTTCTATTAGAATACAAGGCTAAAATCGGCCACAATTTAAGAGCATGCTAATAACTCATCCAAGGCCGAGGGTTATTTCGGAAAACGAGATCTGACCATTTTGATTGAGCGAGTAATGCGCATTGAACATCTAATTTTCCGAGAAACGTGATTTTCCATTTTCTTGTGTGTGATCAATTGTGAAACGAGAAAAGATGATTGTATTTTGGCTCTTGAAACGGAACCCCTACAGTTGCCATCTACATAACATTGTCCGGCTGCGTTACCAGCGTGGTTGGTCCAAGTGGTGTAGTGGTTAACACGTCGGACTAATAATTTCTTTCTATTTTTCTTTCAGATTTTCTGTTTATCAATTTTTGAAGCTCGTTTCTTTATAAGTACATTCTGATATACAGTGTCTGGACAGCAAAAATCAGTGACTATTTGTGTATGAAACAGTTTATTAATCGTTTTGAAAAGCCTGTGCTAAAAAGCCTGTTCCATTTTGAGAAGCCGGTGTTCAGAAACTTTAAGTTATGATTATACCAATAAAGAACATTTTTTAAAGAATGTTTTAGGCTAAAATCGGCCCAAAATAAGATGTTTTTGTAAAGAAAAAAAAGTGTTCGTTCGTTATTTTGACCTGACTTTGAAGGAAGCAACTGAATAACAAGGAAACTAAATTTAAATCCTTTAATTTTTATTTGAAGTATCCTAAAAAAGTGTCAAAAGATTGGTGAAGGAGTTTATGGCGAAGTTTACAGCTCGTTTAACAGGGATAGAAACCAAGTTGCGATAAAGGTATGTTACTTGACTGTGCAATGCTGCCAACTTTTCGATTTGTGTGTCAAACCGAGTCTTCTATATAGTATATTATTTTATTCACGGTATAATTGGTTTCTACTCACGATTACTCATGTCTACTAACTCTTCAGCCGCGCATGGCCATCATTAAATTGTTAGGCTTACCACGAAATTGAAATGTTCACTCAAGGCTTTTCGTTTATCTAAGTTGAATTTGACGGTAAATGAACGGGCTGCGAACAGTTAAAACAGTTTTAATTCCCTTTTTTATTTATGGAGAACAAACAACAGCTTACTCAATTTATTTTTATGTGTTTACGATAATTAAATACAAAATTGACACTAGTTAACAAAATCAAATTTAATAATTCTTTTCCATTTTTTTCACCTAAAACATTTTAGATAAACTTTTAAAGAAAAAATACAAGGCAAATATATTTTGTAAAGGATCCTAAAGGGAAGATAACTTACCATTTTGAGCAACATAAGTTCAGAAACAGCGAAGAAGCCAACGATTTTGTAATTTTTTGTAATGGTGTCTCTCAAAACAGAACAAATGATATCAGAGCATATCGGCAGAACCAGCACGCATTTAAAAATATAAAATAATAAAAAAGACACGGAGCCGAATTCTTCACTCGTGGCCTACGGGCCCGAGCAACAAGATCCATTTCCCGTTACTGTAAAAGAAGTAGTACTATGTATTACTAGGTGGCATATTTTATGGATTAGTTTTCCGATAGAAGGAACCAATCAGAAGCGAGTGTAAAATCACGTGACAGTTATCGATTAGTTGGGTAAGAAGGCTTGGTTCCCAAGCCGAGATGGCACATGCGCGGGAGTGTGGTGCTTAGGGAGGGGGAAGGTGCGGGAGGTGTTTGTCGCGATGTATGCAAAAGGAGATTTTTTGGTGAAAAGTTGTTTTTTTAATTCATCGGGATCGAGTGGGAGATCATGTAGCGATGACGTCACGGTTGGCATGGTAATGTCATGACGTTAGAAGGTGAGGAGAAGATGGAATGGGATCAACCGGGAGGGGGATGTGGTGCAGGGTTAGAGTGGGTGAGTTTTTTTTTTTTTGTGCTGGAGGTGGTGGTGAGGTTTTTTATACTCGTGGGTGACCGACGGCTTGGTGAGAGTACGAATGGTAACTTCAAAGACGTTCAACATCTTTGGTGGTGCCACGTGGCGGGAAGAAAGGTTTCACGAGTTGTTTTTTTTTTCTGTTCCGGGGGTCCCAAGAACTACGGCTACCGTAGACAATCCTTTGAGCGCAATGGGGACGGTGAAGATGTAGAAGTGATTAAAGATGTTTGTAATGTACGAAGATTCTATCTCAACGTCGAAGGGAGTCGACAGCTCCACTGCAACATCTTGAAAGAACACGTGCTACGCGAAGTCGGTGAGCTGGAAGAATTTACCATTACCAGCATACGGGAATTCTTCAAGATTATCAAAGAACCCAAAACTTATACCCTCAAGACCCATCCACGTCCTAAAGACTCTCGTCTTGTTTTTAACAAACGTGTCCTTCCACCTCTTCACGAACCTATTAGCAATCCATATCTGAGTTAGCCTTATTGATATTTTCAAATAAACACTTATATTGTAAATGCATATTAAATTGTTTTTGTATCAATTTAAGTCTTTTGGTTTTGTTCTGTTGTTTATTCAGCCATTCAACCGCCTCGTCCATGGTCTTAAACTTTTCATTTATGTCTTTTCCTTCGGCTTCCTTGATTAATTCCCACATGTCTACTATGTCGTACAACAGCGAATCAAAGTCTTGGGCCTCGCGACACGTTTGCCAGCTGATTTGGTAACAGACTTGGAAGCGTTCCTCTTCTTCAGGGTGAGCAAGCATGCGGTCAAATAATTTTTCACCATCGCACGGATTCCATTGGTGCAAATAATCCTGCAAATCATTTTACTCTTTCGTCTGCTCTTCCAGCTACGCGTTCAGTCTCGTATGGTCACACAAACTCCGCCACAAAGTCATCTCTAAAACTAAAATGATTTTTTGTTGGCTTTCACAGGTTTTTATAGCGTGTTGTTGATGACGTCATCGTGCTCATACGAACATCTGCCATCCACACATTCGACTCACTGCGGGATCTTTCTTCCTCAGATTTTGAAAGTGGCCCATCGTTCTCTCACCAAGTCGTTGGTCACCCACGAGTACAAAAAAAACCACCTATCCTCCCCTGAGCCATAATCTGTCCTCGCCAATTCCCCTCCTCGCTGATCCAATTCCATCTTCTCCTACCATCACGACGTCATGCCATCCCCCATGCCAACCGTGACTTCATCGTTACGTGATCTTCCACTCTACATAACAAAGTGTCCTGCGAAAAAACAACTTTTTGCCGAAAAATCTTCTTCTGCACAAACACCTCCCGCACCCTTCCCTCCCTATAAACCACACTCTTGCGCACGCGCCAACCCGGCTTGAGAACCGAGCTTTCTCACCCAACTAATCGATATTTGTCATGTGATCTCATACTTGCTTCTGATTGGTTCCTTCCATCCAAAACTAATCGATAAAATATGCCGCCTAGTAATGCATAGTATTACTTAAAGAGAAACATTTCGATATACAAAACAAAATAATGTGGTTTATAAAGGTTTGTATGTTCAAAAATACTTTTAGTATATTTTTGTTTCTGAATAGTAAAATGAGAGCACTAGCATATCGTCGTCTGCATGCTTTTGTATTCAAGCCGTTGGCACTTATAAAGTGATTGCTAATACTACAGTTGTTTATCTAATCTAGATTATTTCCAGATTTCGTATAGTTAAGCAGATGAGAGTCTTTGACCCCCCGTCCCTTCCTGAATGGGACACTAATCCATCGCAGAATAGCTTACAGGAGACGCTGGTACTCATTTACCTACCCCGGAAGGATGGAAAGCTGAGTTTTCTTAGGCAGAAAAGAACGTCATATAAATATCCAGCTCGTGCCAGGATCGAACTGGGGTCCTCAATTGTGGTTAAAAAGCAGAGATCTCGCCAACTGCGCCAACCACGCACGCCCACCGTAGTTTATAATTATAGTTAAACATTGCAGCTTTAAGTAGTTTAGTACAGGCTTGAAAAAGAATATTATATTGTACTTGAAACCGCCGTAGCCACTAAAAGTACAAAATTTAAAT
>JAOTRI020042527.1:0-17833 GCA_028564885.2 Zoanthus sanctaehelenae
TAAAGTTACAGAAGTTCACTTTAAACGGTAAATATCTGTAAATTTAAGTTTACTGTTTACGCAAACATAAAGGTTGCATAAATCAATTTCACCTTCACTTCTTAGTAAAGTCTAGTCTGCGTAATGATTTATATTGTCTTTACGCATCTTTATTTTACAACGTAAACGTGCGTAAAGTACAGATAATCTTTACGATTCTTTACGTTGCTCGTAAAGTCAGCGTAAAGATTTACATTGTCTTTACGCTTTCTTTACGTTCGTGTAAAGTATGCGTAAAGAGTTACTTCATCTTTACGCTACTTTACGCTAATGTAAAGTCTGCGTAAAGATTTACTTTGCCTTTACGCATCTTTACGTTACCACGTAAAACTGCGTAAATATTTTTAATAATCTTTACGCTTCTTTACGCTGTTTCGTAAAGGTCGTAAATGCTATTTTTTCGTGCTGTGTATGCAACAACAGCAAATGGAATAACAGTTTTATTAAATGTAATGAGCTCTCTACAACTTTTAACACTTGGTTAAATGTGTAAATACAATATCCGATTTTAGAAAAATGTTTTTAAAACAGTTTTATTAAATGTAATGAGCTCTCTACAACTTTTAACACTTGGTTAAATGTGTAAATACAACATCCGACTTTAGAAAAATGTTTTTAAAAAGTGTTAAAAGTTCACGGTTAGAAACAAGAAGAAAAAAATTGTATATTTGGAAATGGCATCGAAAAACTTAAGTCACCAAAAAAAAGGGGGGTGGGGGATGTAAAATATACAGAATGTTGAGTCCGGATTAGAACGCAACTACAGTATACAAAGTCAGTAGAAAAACGCATATTGCATGTCTACTTTTCTGTAATCGTGACAACAAAAACTTTCCATATGCAAGTAAGGCTTAGGGGCAGCTATACTAGACTGGCATATAGATATACTTACCCTAACGTCGTAAATTGTACTCCCGTTCTGCACTCAACACTACGTTCTGCAAATTACACATTTTTAAGGTTTGCTTTTACCATGCATATTTACTGAGTCATGCTAGTAATTTGTATGATAATTTATAGTGCTTAAACTATATTTTCCTTACTGATTATATTCTTCCCCTTTTTTAAATTAAGATCTGTGAAAGGTTTATCAAACAAGAAGAGTGCTTCTACAGCTGTGAGCCCAGTCTTATCAAGTTTTGGGTTGGTAAAGGAACTGCTGCCGTTAAGGACGTTCCAATATGTGCTGATTACTGCAACCGTTGGTTTGATGCATGCAAAGATGATCTAACGTGCGCTGGAAATTGGCTCTCAGGTTTTAATTATACAGGTGGAGGATATTATTGCAGATTAGACTCAACATGTCAGACATTTGAAAAGGTTTGTACCGTTTCACCCGCGGTACTACGAGACAATCACGCAAACATTTATCAAACTCAGCATATAATTCCGTAATTTGCCTCCCCAAATTCTCAAAGATTTTTGGACGTTTCGCAAAAAAGGCAATTCTTACAGTAAATAGATGTCTGAACAGACATAAAGTTCTATTATGCTGCTGCAAAAAAAGCAAAACAATTATTGTTCATCAGCAGGATGCCCAAATTGTGTGATCTTCTACAACTGGTTTGGGCTCCATTAAAACTCTTCTCGATTTCATGCGCGTGGGCTGCCTTGATGGCAACGCCATCAGTTATTCATGAAAACATTTCCGGTTATTATTACTTCCGGCTTTCGATGATTCCTTTCAGGTTAAAAGATATTTGAAGTTGAGTGGGCATGGTTGGCACATTTGGTAAGATTTATTATTTCGAAACCAGTTCGTCCCCGGCCGGCTCGGCCGAGCTTTGAAAAAATCTGCCTCCACTAAGCTAATTAAGTCACCTTTCCATCTTTTAGAGGGTGGTTAACCTTCAGTTGAATTTGTGTCACGCCTCTTAAGGGAGAAAAGATATTTTCATACGCATAATATTTTTTAAATATGAGATAAGCGCATGGTAACACTCTTGTTGGCATTTCATTGGTTCGTGATGTTCAAATTCACTCCAATAATTCACTCTTTATTTAGAGAAAGTATTACAGTTTGGACTTAGCCAAGGATTCATGTCTTCCTTTCCTTTCCTTTCCTTTTTTCCCTTTCTTTCCCTTTCTTTTCCTTGCCATCCCTTTCCTTTCCTTCCTTTCCTTTTTTCCCTTTCTTTCCCTTTCTTTTCCTTGCCATCCCTTTCCTTTTCCTTTCTTTCCCTTTTTCCCTTTCCTTTCCTTTCCTTTTTTTTGTTTTGTTTTTTTTACTAAAGATAGGTTATAAATCCCACTTTTGTTTAGTTACTTTCTATTTGCTCACAACATTTTTTCTTTGATTCTAATGGTTCGCAGGTCTACAAGAATGGCGAGGGCCTGTGCAATGTAATGTGGGGTGACTCTTTTAAGTACGAGACCAATAGCAAGAACTGCATGAAAATGTGGTTCACTGGTCCCAACCCAAACACTCACGTCAAAGCTGATTCAGGGACTCAAATACTGACAACATCAATGGCACTAATTTGGAGTACATTGTTACTTTTGATGTTTTCCTAGAGTTACTATTAGTGCAGATTTCATCGCATATAATAGTTTCGTGTGTCCTATCTAGTTAACCAAAGTATTGTAATATCAGACCAGGGGCGGATACAGGGGGGTGAATTGGGTGAATTTTCACCCCCACTTTTCTTCAATTTTCTGGTACATTCTTTGTGCTTGCCACCCTTCTTCTCCTAGAGTCACTGGTAAATTCTTTGTATTATTCACCCCCCTCTCTAGAATTTCTGGATCCGCCACTGCAGACATGTCTCTAATCCGCTAACAGATTAATATTAATGCTGAGAAGGATTTTTATATTCTCAATGCCGGATACACGCCTTTTGATAATTATAAGAACCAGTATTTTTCCGAGGCCCATTGTTCTTAATGTTTTGGTTATTTCAGCCTCAAGCTCAGAAACAATCAAGGCATTGCAAAACTACGCGCTTCATGCATTTATAATATATGCGAAACACCACTGAACTGCTTGTGTCTTGTGTTAAGCAACGAGGACGGCGACGCCGACGACGACGGCAGAAAACAATAGAAAATACAATAGCTGCACGTTGGAATGCAGCGAGTGGAGCACGTGCAGGAGTTGTCACTAAAATTACAACGTGAAAACACTTGATTTAGAGTTGTCGAGACTACGTGGACGTAACAGCGAAAACATTTTCAGTATTTGTTTAGCTTCATAGAGAAACATTAAATCGTTTTTCTTTTTTCTAAAAAAAAAAAAAAAGAAGTAAAAAATTTAATGAACCGCACAAAGAAATTATGTGTAAACCAAAAAGATGATTTTTCGGAGCCGTCGTCGTTCACGTTCACGTCCTCGTTGCTTAAGGTCCCTAATATTGTGCTGCTGATGACGACGAGAACGGAAGAAAACAACAATGGCCTTAATTACAAAATACAATAGGTGCACGTTGTAATGTAGCAAGCTGACAAGTTGCTCACCGTCGTCTTCACTGATACGCCGCGAAAAGCTCACTTTTGGGGTTCTGTGGACAAAGACAACGTCAAACAACAAAATTTGGACGCTTTTGATTGCCTTCGACAATGAACCTTTTACCATTTACTGTTCCAGAATCTTGTATAAAGTCTAAAATGAAAATTTATCGTAAATCTAAAACGGAAAAACTAAGCGGGAAATAACATGGCTCACAATCGCCTTCATCTTTGCTTCCGTCCTCGTTTCTAAAAGTCCCTACTATCTTAACCACTGATACGCAAATGATTTTTGAATTTGCTAATATCCGTCAGTGGTATATTTAAGCATTAGAGCACAACTTTATATGACTTTATCGGCAAAATAGAGCACGCATGATGTTGGGAGAAAGACGAGAACGTTGTAAAATTACTAGCCGCAGGCTCTCCCAACATCACAAGGGCTCTATATTTCGCGGCCAATAAAGTCATAAAAGGTTGTGCTCTAATTAATGCTTTTATGATATAGGAAAACAAGCGACAAAACAAGCAAGCGAGAACCATGACTTTATCGATGTAATAAAGCATAGATTTGAACCAATCAGAGAGTCGGTACGCGTTTTATCGTAGCTATATTATAAACTTTCAATAGAATATATGTACATATAATTGCTCACATTGTTTGCTTCGAAGCTAATAAATTTGTTTCGTCACTAAATATTATTCAAAGGGATTTTAAAAATACCTTAAACTGTGAATTTTACTGCTAAAGTAGTCATAAGATTAAACCCTTTACTAAAAATAGCTCTCAACGCCATGAGAAATCAACATAGTTTTGACTTTAGCCAAACGCCAATGTCAAGTTAAAATGGTAGTTTCGACATATTGAAAATATATAAAAAGGCTAAGAAATTATATTCATTAACTACTTTAAATAGAAATATTAGAATTTACTGATGCTATTCAAAGAAATACGGTATTTTTATCAGTTTATTAGTAGTGCTCTCTTAAGCCTGGTTTTCACTAGCAACGCAGGCACAAACACAAACGCAAGGAAACAAAAGTTTTCCTTTTTTTTCTTGTGCTTGCCTTGTGCCTGTGCTCGACTGTTGTAACGAAAACAAAGCTTGGTACCATGTGACCAGTTTGACCAATCATTAAGTTTGTTCTGGTTCCTCGAATTTTGACGAAAAATTCGCTGAATGAGTTAGACGATTTCTTGTCATTTATAACAAAGAGATCAAAGATTTTAAGCAAGAAAATTAAAATATAGCATGGGAAGTTGTCGCAAGCACAATGGGGATGAAAAAAGTAATTGTTTTAATTTTCTTCAGATGGCATAGTTGACATAGTTAATTAATAATTATAATAATAAATCACTTTTAACAAAAAGTCGTGTTTTGAATAACACGTTTATGTGATAAGGATATTTTCAGAAAAAGCTTGACTTTTAAAAATAGTAAGGAATCAGCTCATTGCTTATGATTTTGAAACAAAAAAGAGAAAATGAAAATGAAAACGAAAGAAGAGTTTGGCTTCAACTACAGTTGTCTATGACAGCCTGTTTTATGAACTGATATGATTTTTGTGTTAAAAAATATAATTCTTGTGCGTATGTCGACGTCCGTTTTCACTTGGCACAATCAACTTATGCATGCGTCTGTGCTTGTGCTTGCGTCGCAAGTGAAAACCAGGCTTTAGGGTTTCAGAGAACTTCCCCTTCTTTCTTTCTTTCTCCTCCCACTAAAAAAATCTTAGCTACGGCCCTGGTTCGTGTGTCTGTCGTGATCATGCTTCGTCCACGTTAGATTGGTATAGCGATAGTGCCTCCAATTCATAGGCCTTTGACCAGCTGGAAACTGAACTTGATACCTAAAAAATCAGTTTATCATTAACTTATAATAATGATTATAACATGGCTATGTGCGCATAATATAATATACCTTGATTCTTGAAATTTAAATGTTATACTACATCACGGTGCAGTAATTTTATATAATCATTCAAGAACCAATAAATTTACAAATATTAGCCCTTAATATATAACTGATGGCTGTATATAACTGAGTCTTATATTAAAACCAGTGTTGAAATATCTCACAATTTAGAAGCTAGGTTTGGCTCTTGGCTATTCAAAGCTGGGTAAAACAAAAATTAAATGCAGCAGCATTTGCTACTTTCAGGAAAAAATTAAAGTTCATACAATTGTTTTATATTTCTTTTAGAGTAAAAGTTTTTAATTCCAATTCACACTGTCATGCAATTTTGGTTCTGGAAAGTTGGGAGCAAACCTTTGAGTTGAACCTTATTACAAAGATTTAAGTGTTTTACCGAAAAATACGCCACCCGTAGATTTCATAAAAACCACATCCGAGATACGAGCGACATTTTCTGCATATCATCACTAGTGAAGATATCGGCTGACGTCATGGCTTTGTTTTTACCGCCTTTTTGTTTACTTTTTTTTTCGCTGCGACTCACTCGTGAAATATTATTGCCAGTCGAAGATAAACTTCGTATGTTCACGCCGCCGTGTAATATCCTTTATTTATGTTAGCGTTGATCGCCTTTTAAACATTGTCAACTAAGGACCCAAGCATAGTATATATAAACGGTAGCTAGAGGCCACTAGGCACATGATTTGCAAGCAACATTTGCACACATAAAGCAGTGTCCTCATGCAGATAAAGGAAGAGAAACATACCACATCACCGGGATCCCTACCCTACTCTTTGCAAGAAGTATATGGGTTCTTTTATGTCCCTCGATAAAAGGATAGAGACACTGGACCTACGGTTTAACGTCCTTAAGCGTTTGCAAGCCGTGAGTGAAGGTCTCGAGACTTCCCCATTGCAGACTAGCGCCATACCAACTAGGATAAACCAGAGCCAGGGTTTTTGGGTATATATTGCCGGTTTCTATTTGACGTCATGGCGGCCATGTTGGTGTACTCTTAACAAAAGAACTTTGATTATTTCTTTTGTTTTGTACACCAACACCACTGCTGTGTCTATTGTATTTTTGTGTCTCGTGGGGTTTTGTTAATACAAAGAATACGTCATTTTGCGGTGTTTAATATTAAGTATACGGTAATTAATTGCTGAGATTTGGACAATTTTGATTAATTCCCCTAAAAGACCTTGTCTTACGAGGTTTTGAACAACTAAAAACAACTAGTGAGACTAGGTTATGACACTAGGAAAGATTACACTTGCTCCTTCCCCCTCGTCACTGACTTTTTTGTCCTCTTCCAGCTCCTTTGTTTTTACGTTTATCCGACTTAATTTTTCTGCTTTCGCATAAAACCGCCAGCTACACAGGCTGTACTAAAATAGGTATTTTGCATTTTATCTTTCTAACAAAGTCTGTCATTTTGCTGTAGACTTTCTTTCAAAATCCTGAAATTTAGTTCAATAGTTGCTTTCCTCTCTCATTAAAAAAACCGGCAAATCATTATGTATAGTGTGAAGACTTATTCCCCGATCTTTTTTTCATAATTATTTTCATAACCCGCATTTTCTGTTCCTGCAAATTAACAAAATTAACAGACTGAATTGGCTATGCTAATATTTCTTAAGAAAAAGTACTTCTGATAAAAAGTCTAACTTATATTACATGTATGCAAATTAAAAAAAAAGCATTTTTTAAAACAACAAAAATAAGCGAAGATTTTACGTTTCGTCATTATAAAATGTTAAATGTTTATATATGGGATTACTATTTAAGATCCTAAAAAAACTTTGTATAAATGTAAGACAAGGAATTTTACTATTTAATTGTATCATACTTTACGTTCTTTTACAGACTGTAAAGGCAATTGGTGTTGAATTAAGTTTTTAAAAATCGCTAGACCACTACCCTGCGGGGGATTGTGCTATTAAAATATTTGCCCACAGTTTTGCGTTGCGGTTGGCTTCCGTAATCGTTGTGTGAACTTTGTCCATTTGCCCGAATGCGTGCACTGTCACCGAGCAATCACCGAGCTAAAACGTCAAAAGATGCCGCTGTTTTTGATGAACGCAGGCTTGTAAATAGTTAGGACAGTCAAAGCATTGCGCAGTCCCGGAAGATCTCAGAGGCGTAAAATGTGTATCAGAGGCAAACGATGATGAAACCTTAGAAGTTAATCTAGAAATTCCAAAAAAAAATATTTTCTGTGCAAGTAAATCTTTTTATATGAGAGCGTTTTTTCAATGGGTAACTGTCTTGCAAAGAAACAGCCTGGTTCTGGCACTGGTGAACCATTAAAGGACAAAGTCAACGCGGATGGATATGTTGATGGTGGAACGAACGGCAAGCGCTATACAGCAGAGCCAACATCGCCGACAAGTCGTCCTCAACCTGCAATTCCAAACATTCCTCCACCATCACCGGTCAAACCTAGGCCTTGCTATATAGCATTGTATGATTATGACGCTCGCACTTCGGAAGATCTTAGCTTCAAGAAAGGCGAAATTCTTGAAGTTGATTCCGAAGACCTTGGAAATGATTGGTGGCGAGCGCAATCCAAGGAAACCAGACTAGAAGGCTATATTCCCAGCAATTATGTGGCTCCTGTCGAAACTTTAGAAGCAGAACCGTAAGTACACAACCTTTTTTGTTCTTTTAACGCTCTTGCAAAATAACTGTCAAAATCATATCCAAGAATAAACACAAATTCTTTATTCGTCAATGTCTATAATGAGGTTATTTTACAAAGCCTTGTAAGTGAATGACTCTTGATCGACGGCAAGTTTTCATTTATCCATGAAGTCGGTAAAATGTAAGAAGCATAACCGATTTGATTTTTTGTTTCACCGCGAAAAAAGTTTTCACTATTTAGAAATGAAAGAACTCTTTGTATGGAACTGCAATCATTTCGAATTTTTAATCCAAACCCGGAAATAAAAAAATGTTATTTGACCATTTCACAGCGCTATAAGCTAGCTTGTAGTTTGTATTGTTTTTCAACAGCCTTTCAAAAGCTTAATCTGACCGGCCAAATAAACAGGCTCTGCGCTCAGGAATTTTCATGTTTTGACAAATGGAGATGCCCAAGCCCAAGCCCGTCAAATCTTACCTAAACAGATACAGTTAGTACAAAATCGGCCACCACAATTTAAGTTTGCTTTTCGTTTTCATGACAAATACAGTCTCAGACTAATGCTATAAAGTTTCATTCCTTGCCTATAGCAGGTTTTTTTTGTATTTGTAAGTTTAAATTCTGTATTCTTGTAGTATTCTAATTTAACCCATTCTCTGCAGGTACTGTCAACAAAACTTTTTAAGAATAGTGTATAATTTAACTTTGTTAGGAAGGCCAGCTTGACCTATCTGGATATTTGGATATGTTGCATAAACAACTTTTGTCCATACAGTATACTGTATATGTATGCAATTTCTGGTAGTGTAATATTATATCATTGATGGTACCGAGATTTTCTGAATAATAGTACAGAGCAAATAATCGTACCTATGTCCTCTAATTACAGAGTAAAAATATGTCTAAGTATAAATTATTTATGTAACGATTAACAAGCTGGGCCATGTTCTAATTAGTGCATATTTATGTGTTATTTGAAACTTCATTAATGACAAGGAAATATCAAACTGCTTTGTGATCTGAATACTACAAATCAAGTAATTATCAACTTTACAGGAAGGAAAAATATATTAGATTTTATTCAATGAATCATCTGTACTTCATCGTTACTATGCAAGTTCTATTTCTATTATATATTTTTTATATAGCAATGAGGCTTCTTTGCATTGGTTGTGAATCTGCCAATCTTTGTGGGGGGGGAGGGGGGTAATCACAAGACTTTTGGTTAGGGGTGTGTCACCATACCTTCACAAAGCATACCCTGTTCAAAACCTGACCAAAAAGATTTCAAGTTGGAGTTGTAAAATGAAAAGTAAGAGTCAGGTGCCTTGAAGAATGACTGAATTTTGAATTAGTCAGAAGTGAGGCTAGGAAAACTAATTAAGAAAAAGAAGATAGGGGACCTACTGGAGATGTTGGGATTGAAGGAAACATTGGTTCAGATGGCAAAAGCGAATGGAGTGAGATGGTACGGGCATGTGTTAAGGAGGGATGATGGGCATGTTTTGAGAAAAGCATTGAAGTTTGAAGTGAAGGGAAAGAGGAAGCGAGGATGACCGAGGAAGACATGGAAAATTCCAATGGAGAAGGAGAGCAAGAGTGTTGGTTTGATGGAGGATGCCTTGATTCGAGTGCAATGGAGAGTGGGAGTTTAGAGAGATTGCTGCCATAGTGGGGTAAATCCAGCCACCACAGTTTATGGTGATAAGCCTGGATCAAAAATTGGCCTTGGTTTGAATTGATTATTAAAACCTGAAGACTGACATTTTAGTATCACTGCAACTGAAGTCTGCAGTTTAGAGTAAGAATAACAAAATAGGAAATGTGTACAGTACAACTTACTGACAATTTAAGGTATATAAAATATTATGTTGTTCAGTAACAAAGACCAAAAACTAGTGCAAATTCACACCAGACTTTAACCATGGTAAAATTGTGTTTTATTACACTGGATTAGCTAGTGTGAATGGGAAATAAGATGTGATTCCCACAACCTTTAACATTGTCAACTCAGCATAAACATTAAACACTCAAAGCCTTTTCCTGACTACCATTAAAACTTTAGGTTAATGGAAGTATAAAGTAAACATAAAGGCTATGTGACCCATTGAGTCCATGCTTATTGCCAGTTTCAATAATGTTAAGTAAATGAAAGTTTCTGACTCTCACAGAATGCAGAACTAATCCATCTTTCATTAACTCCCAGCAGACACTCAAACTCAATTTTCTAACCCAGAGAGTTGGAACTGAATTAGCTTTGGCAAGAAAAGAGGCTGCACAATTCATTACATGTCAGCAAAATCAAGATCAACCTGGGAACCTTGTGGTTGGAAGGCAAAAATTTTACTCCACCATCCAAGTTCTAATAATAAACTATACTCATGCACCCAATACAAAAGCTTTCCCCAAACCCTAACTCTTAAACTTAGCCATGAACCTAAACTGTGGACCTAATCATAACACGATACTTACCCCTAATAATTCTAAAACTAAAACATGACTCTAACACTCAAACATATACCAAACCCAAAAACTAAACACTGACTCTAACTTGAAGTTCACATAAACTTATCCTTGGTTTTCAGGGAAAAAATGTTCAGATAGACCAGATCAGATGACAGTAAATTGGCCAAGAGAAAATATCACTATGGAAATCATTCTGTAAATTATCAGCTAGCGGGTGCTTGAAATGGATATAGAAAATTTTATGGTGACTGTGGAAGGAAGGTGCAAGCCATAGCAAAAATTAAATTTCAGACCTTTCTACTGCAATGATATATTAGGATTTATGATATAAATAGGACCCTATGTGCACTCTGATTGGTTGAAAATCTATTTTTTTATCAAAGTATAAAACATTTTATTGTTTTTGCTACTGTAAAATCTATATCATAAAGCAAATATACAGAAGCCTAAGCCATGTAATAGACAATGGGGAATAAAACACTCAGGACACTTGAGAACACTCTAGAAATGTAAAAAACACTCACCTGCGGCTTGTGTTTTCTATGCTTTCCTCATGCTCTCAAATGCCTGTCGTGTTTTATCACAGTCTAATACACAACTTAGGCTTGAATATTTGTTAAGTAAACATAATCATTCATCTGCATTAGTGTTGAGCTAGTTTTCATGCAAACAAAATTAAGGTCACTCAAGTCAAGCCAAATATATATATTTTTACATTTTAGAACATTTTTCATCAGATTGCGTAGAACTAAAAAAGATTTTTTATTTCGGGCCTTTTACTAAAAATTTAGCAACTGTAACACATATATTTTACTCGTTTACCGTTAATGCCATTTTCACCGCTTAGTGAAATTTTTTTCACATGCTCCGCTTATGATCATTTTTAATTTATTCCGTGTAGTCCGGACTAAGATGCAGCCGTTTGGGATATGTAAATAATTGAACGGGCCAGTATTCTGCATTTTCGCCTCAATATGTGAAAAAATATAATAATTACAATAAGTTAATCTCTACGTCTCGTTAATATCGTTTGTTTTAGGCATTATCACGAACTCAAAAAAAACCATGAAAACATACCAGGCAGAATAGAGTCCTTTTATGACAGTCTCGCTTTCCTTTACCTTGGAAGGATTCTCGTATTTGCACTGCTTTCCGCCGCAAAACATTGAACACTGGAAAGCGCTGGGAGTGACATGGCGGATTGACTCAGAAAATCGAGAATACTTTGGCCCGGCATTTTTTTGCACTAAGGCTTCGCTGTTCCATTTTACTTGTCCCTTACTTTTCTGCTCCATAACTATTCTTACAAAATTAACTTAGAGTTGGCGTGTGTTTTTAGAGAACATTTTATGAGGCCTTGAAGCTAAACTAAACCATCATAAACTTTCCGCCATATTGTTTCTATAACTCAACCAATCAGAATAGCAAAATTCGGTGATGTGTATTCAGTCTTAACGTCAGGTGGCGTGATTGAGAAACTAGTTGCCTTGGAAATCTGAACGGGCTTTTATTTCAAACAATATGTTTTCAGCAGTCTTCTAAAAACATTTTTTTTAAATTGCTACAGCTCAGTATCACAGATCAGAAGAATCTTACAGACTCACAGGCAGCCTCAGCTCTTATTGCCTGTATAATGAATAAAAATTATATAACAATATCGTGTCTTGTAAGACTGCGTGCAGTTTATATTTTATTGACTAATTGAGACAACAACATAATATAAATAACAAAAACAATAACTTCTGGATTTATTGTTATTTTTAAAACATTTTGCCTAGAGCAGAGAGTATATTCCGTATCTTTCAAATACAATAATTATTGTATTAATTTACTTAATAATAATATTATTTATTGTTAAAGCATTTCATGGAAGTTGACAGTCACTTTAATTTGAATAATGGAAAGTTAAACCGTATTTATTTTGTTTAGTTCTTTCTTCTATGGAACTTTAACTTTATGTTTGAGTTAAACTATAAAAAATATTTCTTACAAAAATTTGGGTTGTAAAAAAGCAAAACGCTAAGAAAAATAAAGAAATAAAACAAAAATAAACTTTTAAAATGTGTACTGTCACTGTCAGGACTAGTTGACGGTAAACTTTGAAAACATGAAGTTTATAAAGATATCGCAAAATTCTATAGATCTAGCCATTTACAAGTCAAATAAAAACTTACAGATATTAGCAAAAAGAATAATGTTTAGGGCAATTCAAATTTGAAATTGGGACAAAGACTAAATTATGCAACATTTGGCAGCTAGATCTCCGACAACAAACACATGTGAAACAGCTCAATGTAAACTTGTTCTCGCCCAAAACTAAAAGCAAAGCACAACAATCTTTCCAGCTTTTGTACAATACTTGGGGCAATTGCAAGGAAAAGTATTCCCGTTCTGAAGTCGCAAAATAGCTTTAGAAACACGTCCCATATTGAATTGACACCATTTGAAGAGAGTTGACTCAAACAATCGCCATGTCCATCATTAAATTGTGTATACTTTGACCGTCGAAGCGAAAAGTTCATTGCTGCAGTTTTGCAACACCCAGTCGACGACCACAATAAATAAGAAAGGGGCTAATGTATCCCCCTGCAGTACTCCAGTTTTTACTGGGAATTCTTCAGACGTCTAGCCGTCGAGGCGGACATGGTTGGCGCAGTTGGTAAGATCTCTGCTTTCCAACAACGAGGTCCCGAGTTCGATCCCGGCACTTTACCGAGATTTGAATCTTTGTGTGGCCTTCTTTTCCGCCTAAGCCAACTCAGCTTTCCATCCTCCCGGGGTAGGTAAATGAGTACTAGCATCTGCTGGGAGCTAACCTGCGATGGAGTAATGTCCTGTCCAGGGGGAGCTAAAAACTCTCATCCGCTTAACACTACAGAAACCGGATATAAGTGCCGGCTCCATGGGCCAATTGGCTCGAAAGGATTTAGCTAGCTTTAGTAGGTTAAAAAAATAACCTAAAAATAGATTTGACCTATAACATATACATCATGCTTTAAATTTTAAAATTATGTCAGAAAGATTAACTTTTATGTGAATTAAATACAAGTACAGTATTAAAATTTTGATTCAATAAAAAAATCAACAATCAACAATACCCCTTAAATCTACTATAATTATAGAAAATAAAGAATCTAGCCCCTAATAGCATAGAATTTATTGAACTGTTGGTACAGTCTGTTCAATTATTGACAAGATCCGGCTCCCAAAAAATCTACAATTACATGTAATAATGGTTATAGATTGCTATGATTTCATTAAATATTATCTTAGATATAAATTATATATCTACAAGCTCTATTAATTTAATATAAAAATATAGAGATACAACTTTATTTATGCTCTGAATTATGGAGTATTGTATTTAGTAGCTTTACACTGAAATACACTTAATTAATATTGAATAGATATATTAATTATTTATCTGAATGTGACACAAACACAACATAAAGTCCCTAATGAAAGGAGGCATACAAGTTGGCTGTCTTATGTGTGATAGATATGACTCAGAAATTATGCAAAAGATTGAGCCCATTTTTTACTGTATGTTCAGTAAAAATTAATTTTATGTGACTTTGTATTTTGCTTAAACAGCAATATATTTTTACCGTCAAGCCATTCAACTTGTGCCAGATATTGAGTCAAAGATAAGTGACTACACAATTCCATCTTCAGGTACAGTGTTCTTCAATTATTCCTTATTGAATAAATCAACAACTGCATGTGCTGATAAATTATAGTTAATGTTGTATATATAATCCATGAATGTTACTGTACATTGTATTTACAGTTTATACATAAAATGCAGTCAAAGACTGCATGGCTTTCTGCTGTAATATAGTTTGAGTTCGGTAGAGGGAAAGGGTAAAAGCAATTATAAATGATAAATAAAAATATTCAAAGTTTATTTACAGTACTGTACAATGCTCCTTAAAACAATTTGTAATTTTTTTTACACATAGGAAACAAAAAGATGTCTTAATGTAACTTAAGCTTTATCATTGTCTTATAGTGAACTTTTGTTTTGGATCTATGGGGCTGGCTAGCTACAAAGCAGATGCACTAAGGGACCTCCACACTGTTGCAAACAGTCATTTTTAAACTCTAAATGTCTTGAATCTGCTTTAAATTCTGCATTGTCAGATAATTTTTTTTATATGAAATTATTTACATACAGTAAAACTGTTTTTCTAGAATTATCTAGTATGAGAAAATTTACAATGTAAACAAACTTTTAAGCCATAAGTTGTTATATTTAAAATTTTTTCATTTCCTTCAAACTTTGGATTAAAAAAGAAATTTGAAATTTTATTTGCTAGAGGATAACGTGCGTTAAGTAACAAGTGTAATTTTCTTCTTTGTGAAGAGGAAAAGATGTTTGTATCATTATTTAATTATGAGATAGTTACAAAGTGAATGCACTAGTTTGAATAAAATTGTTGTACTGTAAGCAAGCGACTTTTACGCTGTTGTAAACATTGAAATCTATTTGTCTGAAACTGAAATATAAATTATGCAATTGTATTAATAAAAATTATCTACTGTAGTATGAGACATCTTATGCAAACAGACAGATGAAAAAAAATCTTTTAAAGTTGTATTTGCTAAAGAATAATTAATACATTTTAAAAGAATTTGTAATAAAAATATAATTATTTTTTTATCATAATTCTAAAATTTGATTATTTAATTAGTTTGAATAAATGCAATTTTTGTGAGAGACTTGTTACACAGGTTGAGTACTAACAATATCACCCATACTACACACTATATTATCTAATAAGTGGCGTTGTTCAGTTGCTGTGCTCACTTAGTGGGTGGCTCCACCTAAATTGTTCTTCAATTGGTACAGGATTTAATGGAGCCGAAACCAATTGTAGAGTTGCACACAATTTGGGCATCCTGCTGGTGGACAGTAGCTGTTTTGCTATTTTTTTTTAACAACATTGTAGTTACGTCTGTCCAGATATCTAATTGTTATCTTCTTGGTAAAACAAGTTTTTGAAAAACAAATATTGCGCAAAATGTACATTACGGCTGGATAGTTGTACTTGCCCCTGACCCTCTCATGGTGTTATTTGTACACTTATAAAAGCAATATGCACTGAAACAAGGCAGTAGACACATGTACGCTTTGCGTACCTATTGTTATCTCTTTCTTAAACTCTTTCTGTATATAGGAACACTGATGCTAGATTCTACAGTACATGTACTTACATGACTTTTCCTGCAATTTGATAAATAATTTATTTTCTGAGTTTTGGCAGACACCTACAGACAACAATAACGTATATTATAACAGTAGTTATAACTGTTTTTAACAGTAAATTGTATTCTTGAAAACATCACCCAAATAGATTTTTTCTCGTTTTTAAAATTACTGAAGATGAGGAAGACGATGATGAAGCGTTTCATGCCTGGGGTTTAGACATTAGCCATGATGACAGCAAGGCTCATAAAAGGTATAAAGTAGCACAGGCTTTGAAATGGGTCACAGTTTTGTTGCTGTACTTTGCTTCAAAATGTTTTTGTTGAAGTTTAGGAGGCACCATTTTAAAAGCAACATATATTTTTTTGGAATAGAAAAATAACTAGCCGTAAGCTAGTTTAGGCTGCGCCGGTGTTTCTAAAGAAAAAATTTGGTAATAATAATGTAAATTTTACACCGTAAAAAAGAAGAAATACTTACTTATATTTCTTTTTTACGGTGTAGAATTTACATTTTTGTTACCAAATTATTTTTTTGGAAAAGCGTCATGACAATTTAATTATTAACATCCAATGTAGTTTCTGTGTTGGTAGTTGATCATTTTCTTAAATCCCATTCAACACTTGCCTGACTCGAATTGAGAAATTATGCTTACCGGATGTTCCTCATTGCACAAGGTCTTTTCTTTCTAACTCTACCGACACAATGTCATAACTATGAGAGGTTCTTCAACTTTCACCATCTTTCCTCACATGGCACTTAGCTTCTTTCATTTCTGCAATCACGTGGAGCAGTTCTGCTTTGGTGATGCTGTATGTATGGTATGGACATGAAGTAAGACTGACCCATTTGTCTCGACCAAGTACAGCCAAAACAAGCCAGTCCAATCTATATATGCACATGTATATTAACCCTTTCATTCCCAATCACTTATCAACACTCAACTTCTCCTTACATAACAAATACAAAATAAGAGATTTGGTAATGAGAAAATGAGAATTGGTCAAACAAAGTGAACTGCTGAAGATTAAAAGTGAAATTCTCCCTAACTTGTTCAGTGAAAAGTATGGTCTCAAGTTGGGAGAATCTAATAATTCAACTGGGACTGAAAGGGTTAAAGTACGTGGATAAAAGAGAATCAGCGGTCTCCCTCAGCTGGGATCTAGCACTGTGTCCACAAGCTTCTGGACAAATCCTCCATCAAACACTTAAGCACTAGAGCTTGCCCCTGGCCCTGTGGATTCAGCGGCTGCTAAAATCAGAGGTTCAACTGTACGTGAAAACTCATCAGCTAAACCTGATTCAACTCAAATCATGAAATTAAGCCACCATTCCAGTGTGGTTGGTAGGATGCTGCATAGTTGACTCTGAGCTGCCTCCCCCTGACTTTAAACTAGAATTTTAATTTTTAAGAAGGGGAAAATGTTCTACTGTATGTTAACAATTTTTTTGTTGTTGAAAGTAGGCTCACTGTGGCCTGCCCATTTATTTAGTGGTCTTGCTATAGTGTGACCGCCATCTTGTTTAATGTTTAGTCATGTTTTTAAGTAAAATAAAGACAACTTATGGTTATATTTTTAGCAACTGTATTGTACTTAAGACAATTACAGATTTTAAAAATTACAGTATCATGATCTTAATAACGCTTTTCACTTGTTATTGCAGTGACCCCCATTTGATGGAGTTAGCTGGTAAGTTTCAGCAGTTATCCGTCTCTGGAGTTTGCCAGCCAAACCTTCCCACAAAGGTTAGTCCTTGTAGCCACCTTTTATCCTTCTGGACCCAGTTGCAGATAGCACTAATCCAGGAATAAATATTTAACCCATGTCCTTGTTTCCAATCTTACTAGGAGAGATTTTTGCTGAAATATTGGGATTAACTAGACTTTTCGTGGAAAAATCTAAGCAGCATTCATAAGTAACCGTTTACCTTTTTTTAAAGAAGAAATTCCTGTTTGAAATTTTGCCTAACCCAGGGTTAATCATTATAGTTTCTAGTTGAAACTTTATTGAATCATGTAATTATTTTCAGCGCTTGAAGCTCATTTTTTCAATAAGTCGCCTTTTGGCGACCTTCATTTTTAAAATGGTCGCCAATGAATACGAAGCTGCGAT
>JAOTRI020042603.1:0-17833 GCA_028564885.2 Zoanthus sanctaehelenae
GCAACAGGAAATTTACATCGAGTACTGGTTATTGATGCTATGGCCGTCGTGCAAGGTAACTATAACAATAACAACAACAATGATGATGATGATGTTGATGACAATGATGTTGATATTTTTGTGTTTTTGATTTGTATAAAGGTCTGAAGAAATGAAGCGCTATTCTGAAGATTTCTGACCTCCAAGAATTATTTATCAAGCGCATCGAGCGAATGGTGTCTGGTTTTGATGAAGGCCGAGTAGTGTTTGATCGCTACTTGGAGAGCTCCTTGAAGAACAAGACGCGAAAAAAAGATCCATAACGTCTGTCGAGTTCCAGATACATCCGGAAATGAGGCTCCGTCGAAGTCCAAAAGCATGCTGGTCGCTTTGTTTGCCAAAGGATTATTAGCGCGCTTCTCCAGCAACACAGCAACCAAGCTAGTTGTGGTTTACGATGGCAAAATCAAATGTCTCGACTGTGAAGAAAAACACACCAACGAAGAAGCGGACACTTTGATTCCTAACCAAGTGTTGCGTTCACTATATGAGCATTTGTCATAAGAGATTTGTGTATTCTCTCCGTACACTGACGTACTAGTCCTGCTGTTTGACTTGGTTTCTAGAGGACGTCATGGAAACCTAAATAGCCTTAAGTTTTTGACAGGCAAGGGCGCAAACTACCGAGAGACCGATATTATTCAGCGAGTCCTAGCGATTGGAATACACAAGTGTCAAGGTCTGATTGGATTGCACCATTTCACCGGAGCTGACTGAGGAGGGAAGTTCGTTGTAATCACGAAGAAGACCTGGGGGAAAACTTACATGGCACTCGAAGACGACCATCCCGCGATCGACTGTTCCAGGGTGCTTGGTGAGGGTCTTATCCAAGACCAGTTAGTTAACGGAGAACTGCCGACCAAATTTAAGGTGCTTGAGAGGTTTGTTTGTCAAGTGTATTGCAAAGCTGGACCTACCTTTCTTCCTGAACTTCGATGGGAGCTGTTTCGATCGAGAAACTTGGAAGGTGAGATGCTGCCTCCAACATGTGGCTCCTTACTTCCACACATCACGCGGGCAAACTTCATGGCCATGCGGCACAAATCGTACACTACCAGCTGCCCAGATCTCCCTCCCATCAAAGAAAATGGCTGGAGTGAACACGAAGGAGCCTACATTCCCGTTATGTGACTGTCTCTCCCTGCACCTTAAGCGGTTATTGAGCTCACCAAGTGCGGCTGCAAGTCAGACTGCAAGGTAGGCCGTAGCTGCTTCAAGAACGGACTTCCTTGCACTCCACTTTGCAAATGTTTCGGAAAAAATTGCGCCAATCCATTCAAAATCGACACACGAACTGATGACGAAGAAGAGGATGATGATGCTCTTAATGCATAAAAACTGAAGTCGCATTTTAAGAAGCCAGTGTCATTCTTGTATGAGAAATCTAAAAGAGTACATACGTTTAACAAAAGAGAAAAATAAAGAAAGTTCTATACTTAACTGGACACTGCTCTTAATGGAAATCATTCCTTAGTTAAATTGTATTAAAAATGCTCCGTTTTAATTTAGAAAATTGAGAATTGGAAAATCCAAGATGGCGGATCCAGGACGGCCGACACCAAAATAGGAGGTAGCTAATACTGACGTCATCACTGGTTACCATGGTAACCAGTTTATATCATAGGATTTAAATCATCAACAACAAGCTCCCTATAAAGTTTGCACTGTTTATCCTAAATTAGAGCATAGATATTCCCAAAAAGTATTTTTGCATCTAATTAGCATAAATTAAATTCTTAAGTAGCTAAAAACATGGGAAGACGGCAACGGAAAACTTGAACCCCATCGGATTCTTATTATTCGACTCACAATTAGTGCAAAACAGCAAAAAAATCAATTTCGGTACGAAAGTCCTACGGAATTACACACCGGACTGCACTAAACAACGAGGTTTAGATTGGCCGACAATTAAGAAGAGGCTGAAAAAAAGTGAAAATGTTTCTTAGATTTTTGTTAAAAACTTACTGAACTTGTAGTTACGATCGCCATGTGCACAGTAAAAACACAGAAACTTTGTTTCACATTTAGTATATATACTGTATGATGATACATGTATTCCTTCCCCGGGCCAATCCGGCAGTGCTGTTATTCAATGACTTTGTTTCAGTATTTTTCATTATTTCAAATCGCTCGCACAAATTAGAACCAATTAAGAACAGTATTATATATGAGGCTAAAACAGACAAACAATGTAAAAGAGCAATGAACCTCGGCAAAATTTAACGGTTCCTTTCTTATGAATAAAGCGTGTATATCGAAAATTCTACTTGCAAGATCTAGACAAACCCTCCAGAAGAAACTTTAAAGCCATATTTAGGTCATTACCCTGACATGTTCCTTTTATTGACGGTCATCCACGGAAATAGTTTTAGATATGAACACAAGATTTTACAAAATAATGTAGACCTACGGCTACAGTAATAGTTTTAGTAACCGCACATATTTTTCACTGAAAAGGAAACGTTATTTTGTTTTAGAGCTTTGAAGTAAAATACAAAATGTTCATTTTATTGTGCTTTAATTAAAAATATATCAATATATTTAAATTTGATCTATACTCTAGATTACAATTCATACTATTGAGCCAAATGTTTGAATATGGAAAAAATATTTCTGAATCTTACGAAACTGCTTTGTTCAGTTTTTTCACTATTTTCTTAATTTAAAATCGTAATTACAAGAAAGGTATATTGCCGACAATCATTTTCCATATGAAATGGTCTTTTAAAAGATTTTTATTTTTAATTGACTTTCCGCGGAAGTCTTTTTTGGCCTTTTCTCTAGCTTTTTCACACTTCGGTAAAATGAAAAGGTGACGAATAACTGATCAGAACTTTTATCAGGATAACAAAGAAAACCTTTTAGCCAAGTAACAGATGTTTTTTCTTAGTAATGAAGTACATTCAATCGATGAACTCTCAACACAGATCCTGAAAGGAAAGATTTCAAGTTCATCGAAAGACTTAAACGGCATAACGATAAATGGTCACAGTTACATCTAAATTTTAATGAACTTAAGCTTCATCGAGAGAGAGAAAAAAATTATCCAGTTTAAAATAGTATGAATTGAATTGGAAGTTTCTGAAAAGTGTCTAAGATCATTTTAAAAACAATATAATAGCAATGGTTCGACTGCTTCAAGTCCCTGCCGTGTATATTTAGCAATCCCCCGAGCCAGTGAATGACATATATAATAACCAACAACTCAATGACATGTTTAAAATCTCATTATAACGCTGAATAGGAAAACTAGATGATTAAGAATTGATGAGTTCCCAATCAAACTGATAACCTAAAAATGTTTCACATAGAATTAACATTGATTCGTCTATACAGTCATATTTTGTAGCTAAGGAATGAGTCAACACACTCCTTTGCTTTTTTCAGCGACTCATCCCAATTGAGATCAACTTTTTATAAAGAGACACCCAGCAGCAATACCAATTACTTTGTAAATTATTTTTACCTTTAAGAACAAAATATTGGGTCTATATAACGCATCGCACAGCTTCGAGGTGTTTATAATTGATTAACCATGACATCGGAAATCATTTTTTAACACAAAATATTCAAAGTTACTCACCCTAAATGGCAGCCAAATCCTGTCTGCTGTTGTTTTGTTTCAGTGTAGCCAGCACTTCTTGTCCAGTGTTAGACTAAAAAGCTTTAAATATCATCAACAAAATTACAAATGAGTATTTAAAGTACTCTGAATAATGCACTGTTTTGAACCAATCACGATCAAACCAAAACTTCTTCTTTGATAAAATACTCGGCTTCCTCAGGAAATGAACGCTTTTCAATGCCAAACAATGCGGCCAATTCAGTGACGAGTGTACATTCGTCATTCATGCACTTAATTTGTCATTATGTATTGTGAAAGTGTTTTTTTAAAAGTGACGTGGTATTCAGTCGTTCTCATACCAAAAGCTTTTTAACTTCATCAGTTTTCAAAGAGAGAGATCTAGAAGTCCTTTCCCATATTACGAGGTGGGAGTCAAGTGTACCGCCTTCAAAACATAAGCGTTTTTAAATTAGTTTTAAAATAACAATAACAAAATAGTTCCATAGTTTCACATGATAGTGTAAAAACCGTCTTTAAGGATATTGGTTTTTTAACTTCCTCAAATAGAAATGAACAAGAAACAATTTTAAAAAATATAATGCCGACCTCGTCCATTCATGAATGATTCATACAAGTGCTAACCTCTTAGTTCAGGTAAACATTTATGCGCGCTAGGTTGAGAATAAAGAAAACAAACAAAAAATTAATAATGAACAGCAGAACCTTCCGAATTACAAACTTCCAACTGAAAGTAAAAAGGGCGACCTTTTATACTTTTTACAACTCAAATACCACGGCATACTAGTAAGTAAAAAGCTGGCTCGTCTTGTCAGAATAAAAAGACTAATTAAGTTGTTCCACAGTATAATTTTGCATTGTATGTGTTACGTGTGCTCATCTAGGTCACAAATTTTGCCCAAAGAAAAAACTACCTTGTTTTTCCATGACAACCTAAAAACAGTTTGGCAACTTATATTGTACGTATTTTTTACACAATGTTGCGTTCTAATTAAGTTAGCATGATATAGCGTTTTTCTTCAGTATGAAAATGCAGGGCTTTTGAGTTTTTTGTTTCGAATTTTTAAAATCGGGATATCTGCAGCTAGCAAAGACATTTCTTGATCATGACAATTTATTGTGTCTAGATAGAAACAATTGAAATTAGCTGCGGTTTATCAAATTAATTTGACGGACTTTTGTCTCAAAAACACGATCCTAATGCAAAATTACAATCATACTTTTAAAAAATCCATTAGATACGTCATTTGACAATAACAATGTTATTGAAAAATTTGCTTGGGCTTCTTGACTAAAGTTTGCAGATAATAATTTTACACCACAGGTTTTTCATTTACCCAATTGCAGTTCTCATGTATAGTTCTTGAGACAAACTGGCAAGAAAGTCAGTACATTTACATATCAATGTAAATAGAAAAGTACCACCTACATACATGTATTAATTATATTGTCTAGCATCAGTAAAGATGTTTTTAGGATATCTTTAAAAACATTTGAATATCATATACCGAAAATATTTAACAATGTTCAGCCTCAGTCGAAAAATTTCTTATAAAACAAAAAGAGTGTTATTATGAGCAGAATTGCTGGCCGTCATTCAGTTTCCTCGGGAGATCCTAAGAACAGCTGTTTTTCTCTACTCACTTCGCATTTATGTTTCATATATTGTGACATAATTGAAAAACACTTTGAACAAGAATTAGAAAATTTATACACATTTTATGTCACCTACATTGACAGTTTTCATTTTGCTAAGAAAAATATTGAAAATAAACATTCTAATTTTGCAATAAAAATCAGTTTTTAGAATGAAGATGTGGATTGTTTTATTTCTGTTACAGTTGAAAACGCATTAAAAATCTTTTAAACAATATGTTTTCTGGTGTTTTTACAATTATTCTTCGAGGATTAGTCGCTTACCGTAAAGTAGTTCAACTTATCTTTTTCTGATCCTGCTTTACACAAAACGTAATTACGTATGAACGCCCATTCTTTGCGAATTTCAGAAAAAATCATATCTCTATTGTAGTATTGTCCCAGCTTGTGGGCCGATTTCAACGTACAAAGAAGTTTCCTTTCTTTCTTCTTGTTTAGTCAACTTCATGGCTACTGAAGTTCTCATGACAGTTGGTAAGAGTCAATATTTAACCTTGCAACTTGTTTGAGGAGATAAGAAGTCCTTTCATAACTTTAATTTTAATTCATGAACGGAAAAAGCTGCAACGACGAACAAAGAGGTTCGCAAAATACACTGGATAAGTTTGCTAATAGATTACGATAGATTACGAGTCCTCGGAACAAAGCCATACTATATGATGACGACAAAAACTGAAAAAAAATAAGAATTTAAATCTTTAAACTGCAGAAGTATTTTTTAGTGAAAGATATCGATATAATTACGATGGACGTAATTAATTTTTGTTCAATAGTTCTAAATGTCCTAAATCATCGACGCGTGCAAGGACTATTCTAATAAAACTCGGCATACTGTTCAATAACATCCGTTAATGGTAATTCGTATAAGCCTTGTGCACTTTATCGCAATTAAATCTCAAGTAAACAGTAATTCAGATTGTTTCATTACTGGCGGAGGAAAAAAAGAGCAGGAAGGAAAAACAGATTAGGTGATGAGCACGTGGTCCTTCCGACGCACTCACTTGAAATTAAATGCAATTTAAAAGCTCCATTTGGTGAACAAAATCAAACCGAAACCTTTCGCAGCGCGGCGGCAAGAAGTTTACTTTAATGAATGGCCGGTTATTTTGTCTGTTTTTCTTTTGTGAATATTAAGCGAAGATCAATTCAAGAGTTTCACACCAACTGTTCTTAAAAGACTAGTTGCGTTTATAAATAAAACGTACAAATACATACACATTTTATCCGAGCTGTATCAAATTTTAATGTTTCTAATCGGCAATAAAACGATTATCAATACATTATAGCAGTCATTATCAACGAATTTAAGGTAAAATATTTTCAAGTTTATAAGAATGAAATTTCTCTAAATTTTATAAATAGAGCCAATCTTTTCTTTTCAGGAAAAAGTAGTAGTTAATATTTTGTAATATTTTTCATGTTGTTCGGCTATTATAATCGAACAAAAACAACAAAATCTTAGTTAAATTAACATATATATAGATATTTTCGACAGTTCGCAATAGATGTCAAAGCCATAAAACAGATAAAAGATTTTTACAGGAAAATTACACATGTGTGTTCTTGGCGCAACGCAACGTGGTCGTAAGTCAATCAACAAGAACGCCTGGTCGTCACAGGTATACAATAGATAACAAACTCGAAAGTAGTAATGGCCAACGCCTACATGAAAAGAAATAAATTTGTTTCCAAATTCTAAAATTAAAATGGTAACTGGCAGATCTGAACACTGCAAAACCTCGCTTCTAGCTATAGTCAAGTCTAGTACATGTTTTCCTGTACGTATATCAAAATGAAAGGTATCCTGTGGTAAGCTCGTGGGGTAAGTAAGATTCTGTGCCAGGGAGCTGTTGTATCTTGACTGTTGTTGTTCATTGATTAAAATACTGTACGCGTGATCAACCATGTGGGCTGGCTTGCCGAAGTCACGTATCGAACACCCAAATACACGTGACACATTGAACGTCTTTCATTGGCAGCCGTATAAGAACATTTTTAACGATCATTTAACGAATGCAGAAATTGACGCGCTCGGAAATCGATTACAAGTTTTTTTATTGTTTACGACTGACATCCTGATTCCTTAATTTTCCCGATAGCTCTCCACGAGCTAAAAAGTAGCCGGGGGTTGGTATATTGTTAATTTTAGCACAAGCGATATGACCATGTCATTCCAATCGCTTCTGGGTGTGAAAGTGTTCGAACTAAATAAATAAAAAATGACAATATTATAACATCGTAGAATCGTCAAAGTTTATTTAATCCTTTAGCTCCTATACCGGCCTAAACCTGCCTTAAGATATACTACTAAGTTAACAAATTCAATCTTTCTGAAACAAGAAAACTATGTTTCAAATTTGGTTTTAAAGCGAACACTAGTAGTTTCTTTAAGTTTTGAAACCGATGTAAGAATAAACTGTCATTTCTGCACAAAGTCATTAGGGGCCATCGGAAAAATGATTTGTTAACGCTTAACGTCCAATGGACGTTAAGGGGGAGGAGGGGGGCTCTGATGGTTAGAGGTGGACGTTAAGAAAGTTAACTTTTAAAAAAGGAAAAGGTGGATTAAAAACGTTCTTGAATGATAAAGCGTATTGGAACTCGCTGTTTCAAAGCAAATACAGCACGGTTGTTTGCTATCTTACCTGAATTTTACTATTAAAATATTCCAAATCAAACTTGGACAAGAATGCTCTGTATGTCCCGTGCTAAATAAGTACTGTAAGTATTTTATCATTTAAAAAGAAAAAATAGAGTGGACGTTAAGGAGGGGGGGAGGAGGGGGTTAGGGACGTTAAGCGTTAACAAATCAATTTTCCGACGGCCCCTTAGTAAAGCGTTCCAAAGCATTGTCTGCAGTCACAATGGGTTAGTACACAGTTATCGTGGTAAAGATGTTATTTGGATTTTTTTACATTTGATTGGACCAAGTATTATATTATGGGCTACTGAAAAGTAATGGATATTTGATACAGTGGACTGGACATGTTTTCAGGAAAGACAGCACTGAGGACACAAGAATAGTGCTTATTTGGCAACCACCTGGAAGAAGAAAGCGAGGAAAAGATACTTGGAGAAGGATTGTGGAGAAGGAGGGAAACCAGCTTGGATGGTGGAGTTGGGAGGAAGCTACGCAAGTAGCAAGGTGTCTCCGAAGATTTCTGTGTACTCTCTCAAGAGTGGAAATTTCTGTATACGATTTGTTTCCGGATACGTGTTGGTTACGTGTGGACGCTTGTTTCCGGATATTTTTGTACACGATGACGTAATAGCATCGATCCAATCTTTTCCGAGCGTGTATTTCCATTGTCCTTGGACATATCCGGATACATGGCGGATATGTGTGGAAGAGTGTATACGATTCGTACACGCTACATGCGAACGCAGATATTTTTGTATCCAGATAAAAAAAATTTGCGCGGGATACAAAACTCTCCGTATTCGTGTGGACTAGACCTTAGCGGTGTTGTAGTACATTAAGGCCCTGATTACATGGAACGGGCTGGCCCGTTTGAGCGGGCTGAATTTTTCTAACGAGATCCCGGCTGTCCTCATGAAATCTGTAAAAATTTGGCTCGCGATTATATGTAATACCGGGCTAAGGTTTAGATTTCTGCCCGCTTAACCGTGCCAGCCCGTAGCATATAATCAGGGCCTGAGATAAATAAATATTGGAACAGCTCGCAAGGATATGATCTATTTATTTAGAGTTGAGAAGTCTAATAGTTTTATCACAGACTGGATAACAAAAATATTGTGGTTACAATTTGTAGAGCAATTATTATGAAAGGAAGAAAACCCTTTACAATGCTGCAACCTGATGCTGAAAGTTAGAATATATTTTAATAGAATGTTCAAAT
Organism: Zoanthus sanctaehelenae; assembly: GCA_028564885.2. Taxonomy (NCBI): domain Eukaryota; kingdom Metazoa; phylum Cnidaria; class Anthozoa; order Zoantharia; family Zoanthidae; genus Zoanthus; species Zoanthus sanctaehelenae. The sequence goes on from JAOTRI020042603.1 coordinate 9,139, forward strand.
TAGATGATCACATGAGAAAAATAGTAGTTTGGAGAACCTCAGAACCTTTTTTGTCTTGAATGTAGATCAACGTACAGTGAACAGTTGATTCCAAGAATCTTGTGTCGATATCTGGACAATGCTAAAAAATGTCGCTATAGTAACCACTACTGTTTCAGTTCACTGGCCCACTGTATTGTTCCAGTGAATGTCCATCACATGGCGTCAACTGTAGTGTCACAGTCCCCCACACAGAGCATTCTGCCAGCGGAAAGCTTTCTTTGTTCGTGGAAATGTCTTCAACAATGGCAGAAAGAAAAGCAAAGATTTTGCAGGTGAAGATGTAAACCAGCAAACTGATGATGATGATGATGGTTGTGAATTGTTGATTCACGTTTACCTGTACGTTGACAAAAATGTTATTTTCTTATCTTATAGAAGATATACTTTTAATGAAATGGTTTTGTATGATTAACAGAAAATAAAGATTGATGTTTAATTTTCCTTGATTTGGTTATGTTTCATTTAATCTTTATTGCCACTTAGTCGACTACATATGAAATCAAAATGGATGGAAATCACTGTGTTGAATACTTTTTACTGAAGATGCATTCGTATAGCCATAGCAGGACCGTACACAGAAATGTTGCTAGAAGGTGCAAGAAATATTTGGTGATCTCCCACAGTCATAACGTCATTTATCACAATTTTTATACTCTTAGGACAGCATAAAAAGTACGACATTTTGTGCAAAGAATAACTGTGGACTTAACATTTTTGCTTGTCTGACAAATTAGATTATCTTCTAGTTTATTGTTGAGACTGTCTAACAAGGAAAATCAAAATGCTGTTGAATAATGCTTTGATGATCATTTTCCATCGTTATTTTTTATTCTTTGCTTTTACAATAAAGTGTTCTTCGTGGATCTATACGGCCGTTTGGTGGGGTTGCCCATGTACCGATTGCACCCCCTTACCCTGCGTGTGAGCCTGCATCGGTGAAGGAAATAGCTGTAAGGAATGCTTATGGTATTGGATAAGGAAGTACGGAGTGCATAGAGCATGAAATATATGTCAGAGAGCAATGAAACAATACATGGGTGCATCTGCTATGTGTGTGTGACAGTAGAGTTCTATTCTTGTTTGCTACGGTGATGGACTATCTGTCAGATGTGGTTAAACACTAATCTCGGGGGACAAAAGCTTAGTTGACATCGTGATCAAAAGTGACAAATTTGAGGACATGTTATGGCCTGTTTACATGAGGCGAGTTATCTTAGGGCTATGGGATATGTCGGTCCTCCGAAATTTCTCGGTCCGAGACAATTTTCTCTACATTTACTTTACGGTTCAGCCATTCCGTTCACATAAAGCAGAGATAACTTGGGAGTGCGAAATATCTCGGTCTGAAAGGTAGCGATTTAGTTCTAGGGGTAAAGTTGTCTAATGGAAACGGTTCACCCCCAAGATATCTCTGGAGGCTTGGGAAAACTTTGTGTATCATGCGCATGCGTTCCTATCAGCGCGAGACCATTAACCAAAAGATCTCTGGGTCAAGTTTTCTCGTGTACCAGGGACAGTTTTCCACGAGATATCTCGCCTCATGTGAACAGGCCCTTAGAAAGGTGGAGGTTGCCCTGGATAGGAGTGCGATGAATTGGAGATAAGCAAGACAGAATAGGTGCGTGTGTGAATGAGAAAAATCTAAGTGGAATAGGAGCTGAGGAAGAGCATGCATGGAGAAATTTATATGAATTACTTGGAGTCTTAAGCATTGTGTGTATAATATAGACAAGAAGAGCACGTGTGCGAGCAGGTTGGAATGTGTGGAGTATCAGGTGTGACGTGAATTAAGACAAGAAGTGAAGAGCACGTGTGCAAGCAGGTTGGTATGTGTGGAATATCAGGTGTGACGTGAATTAAGACAAGAAGTGAAGAGCACGTGTGCGAGCAGGTTGGAATGTGTGGAATATCAGGTGTGACGTGATTAAGACTTCTGACATGAATGAAAGCTATAAAAGCGGTGGTGAGGTCTGCACTGGAACATCGCTATTAAAATGAATCATATAATGATACAAAGGAAACAAACCAGAAAAAATCCTTTATTTTTTTAATTTTAATCCTCCATTGCACTATGTTGTTTAACAAACATATTCTATTATTCCTTTTATATGCTATGTGCAAAATTTGATTTCGTAATTCAGATAAAGACATGAGACAATCCGAAGCATGTCAATACAATATGGATCTTTATCACAGTTTGATTTCGTTTACGTTTGTCATGTATCGTTGAGTTGTGGTAGAAGATTTGTGCTTTGAGAAACCAACTTTTGCCATGTCCCAAAACGATTTCCTAATTTCAGGATTTCGAAATGAATACACAACAGGATTGACGGCGCTGTTGCTGTAATGCATCCATTTGACCAACATGGCCAACTGGGCGACATTGAAGCGCGAGGAAATACAGTTAGAACAGTAAAATGATATCATGGACACCACAAAAAACGGAAGCCAGCACACAAAAAACAAGCCTGTTATTAAACCCAATGTTATTGCAGTTTTACATTCTCTGTGGAAACATCTCCTTTCGCGATTGGCATTTATCAATCTTTTTGGCTCCAGAGTTTTCGCGTCCTGAAAACCGGAACAAAATTCTGTGCAAATGCTAGCATTGATGTTATGGTTGGCGGAAACAAAAATAGGGTCAGTGATAGAGTTTGCCTCGCTGCTTGGGCTTTTTGTTTTTTGTGTAGCACTAACAGAGTCTTGCTCGCGTACGTTTTCTTTAAAAGGAACAAGAGATACAGATTCTTTATGTTCATGCTCCATGATTTGTTTTCTTGAAGATTTCTTTCCTCTTATCGTAGCTGGATGTCTGTACCGAGTTCCTAAAGTTTTTACAGCTCTGAAGATTAACCCGTACATTACCGTTATTAAAGTCAAAGGCAGAACAAATCCGGTCGTAAAGACAATCAAAGAGTACTTTTTCTCAGCTTCCTTTGACCCAAAATACACCAGAAATGGGTAGACGAGGGCAAAAACAGCAGCCGCTATCCAAAGAGCTATAATTGTTCGATTGTAAAACTTTCTCGTCAAACTTCGGTGAGAAATAGGCCTTGCAATCGATATATAACGCTCTATGCTTATCACAGTGAGGTGGTATATGGATGCAAGAGCACTATACACGTCCAGGGTCACGAACAGTACATAAAATCCAGTGATTGGTACTTGCCATCGTGACACACAGTTGTAGATCCATAGAGGTAACGCAACGCTCCCGACGAGAAGATCGGAGACAGAAAGACTGACAAGAAACTTGAAAGTTTCAGTCTGCAGTCGATAGTTGGTGCGATAAGCACTGATAACGAGTGAGTTTCCCGTCACAGTAAACACACTGAGGACAACCAGGGACGCGATGTAAGTGTTCAGTTCGGATGCTGGAATAGCGAACATTGGGTGTTGGGGAGGAGGATCTCTTGTTGACATCCGCCTCAAAATTTCACTTAGATTTCCTGTTGAATTGTGCATTTTCTTGTCTTTACTGCTTCTCCTTGGCTAAAAAGAAAAAAAAACATCTTTTTATTGTCTTAAAGTTAAATGAGGAGTTAGCGTGCGTGAAGGGGATATGTTTCGGTGGCTCAGTTATACCAATTCATCACTTTTAATTGAGACAAACAGGCTGAGTAAGTTTCATTTAGTAAAGCTAAGTGCTCAGAAATACAATGTCAGGGAAATGAAGTTATAATAAAGATTTTGTATCTTGCAGTTTTTATGTTCATGCAGAATAGTTACGCAAAATCGTAATTTCTGATCTTACTGATAAACAAAATTACTGGGGTGATTCGGTTGTGAGCAAAAACTATATCTTGCGGTCGGAGGTGTGTATTCCTAAACTATTCAAAGCAGCTTACCACAGATCAAAACTCCCAAAATCATTCTTTTAATTTATTTCTGACTTAATTTCAGTTTTAAAATTTTGTTGATTGTGGCCTTGGTTGGGCACATTTTCTTCAAATTGATACTGAGTGTTTTTTTCCCTGATCCTGAGGCTCCCTGAAATTTGTCAGGTGAAAACTATTTATCGTTTAGAAATGTTAATTATACGTTAATCTCCTGCCAAAAGATTAAATTTCCCGTCGGCTTATGTTGATACCCGTTGAACAGTTTTGCCTCGTAAGATTTTCAAAATTCGTTGACGCTGGTCTCACCCGTTATTCTATGCTAGAAATGAGCATAACACACTTCATAAAAACTAGAAACTTGGTTTGTTAACTATAAAATATGAATATACGAATTATTTTGTAAAGTTTAATATGTATTTAAAAAGAAGTTGCAATGTAAATTAAATTTGTTTTTACGTGTACATTTTTTTATTGATGTGTCTTTAAAAAGTAAGATGTTGACTGCATGAATACAATAAAAAATGTGGAAATAAAAAGGTGCTCTTCGATACAACTGAGATTTTGAAGATGGAGATCACCGAAAGTCCTAAATATTCGTAAAAATATTGTCAGCCTGAAATTGGCCAGAAACTATAACTATCCACCTTCGGTTCGAAAAGAATTGTTCTTACAAAACAATGTAAATCAATCAATCGAATTTATTGTTAGTTGTCCGCTAAATACTGTTGAAAGAGTTTGAGTTAGTACCAAAAAGGCCTCGATATAAAAATGTTATTTGTTTCATTCAAAACACAAACTGAGTGCGATAGATTTACCTTTTCGTATTTAAAGCTCCCATTTTGGGAATTAAAGTCTGTACATACATAATATAATTCAATATAAAGTAATTGTTGTAGTCAGTATTTCATTGCAATGACCGTTACTGATAGTATGTTGTCATTGAACGTTTTTTTATCTGAAAAACTGTTTTCAAACAATAATATGCTTGTTCCAACATGTTTTACGCTTTTTTTAAAAAAATTATGAACAGTGAGGCTCAAATCGTCTGAAAAATAAGAACAAATTATATAAACAATCTGGGGCTGAAAAAAACTTCTAAAATAGTGAAATGCAGCACTGAAGCAACTTTAGATAATTGAGGTTTGACTGTGATTACATTAGAAACAATTATTTTTAAGAACTTTTGCGGCTAAAATCTCTAAATTGTGAGTACCAAACAAACTAGGAACACAGCTGATAAACACAAATTGCATTTCAAACAGAAATATAACTATTACGTTATCAGTTTTTCATCCCACAGCTTGGTATCCACAACTTGTAACCCGCGATCCACGACTCGGTACCCGCGACTCACGGCTTGGTACCCATGACCCACTGCTTGGTGGGCTCGACCCCCGACTTGGTACCCACAACCCACGACTCAGTACCCGCAACCTCCGACTTGGTACCCGCGACCCCGACTTGGTACCCGCACCTCACGACTTGGCACCCATAACATACGACTTGGAACCACGACTTTGTACTCACGACGACTATCGTAAAATAATGTTCTCGGTCAATCTTCAGCACAAGTTGTGTTCTTAGCATGTTATTTAATTTTGGCTGATTTTCGTCTGACGTTCTTAAAAAAAGAGGTTCTTATATTTAAGTTAAAACTGAAAAAAAAACTGTAAGCGCTTTTTTAATGCGTGTATAGTCTCGGATTCTCGGAACGTTCAAAGATTACAAAACAACTTTTAAGCTCATCTTACCAAAACAATTGTGTCCTACTATGTAGCATCTCCCGTCGTTTTTTAAAGATTGCCAAGTGCTGCAAATGTTTTAAGAACACATGCAAGTATACACACTTTCATTTTTCTCCCGAAATTTCTTTTGTAAGCTCTAATTTTAGCGAGTCTATATCAAAACAACAGCTGGTGCTTGCTATTATTTTATTGTAGTTCTGCCTATGGTTGTTGTGTAAGCAAACATTGTATATACACTATTTTACCACTGTTAGGAAAGAACTGAAATAAGCATAATAATTTGAATTCGTTTTGTTGTTTTTTTCAATTATAGTTAGCAGTAAAAGATAGCGAATTGTACTCGAGGATATTAATTACTCTACTGTAATGCGCCGAGTAATGTTTGATTAACATCATACTGCAGTATAAGAAGATAAAATAAAAGAAGTCTATATAAAACATGCCAACTTGATGTCAATTTAAAAAAGATTTAAAACTTACATACGGTTTTCTGCTGGCGTTAGAGAGTTCTAGGCATTTTGAGACAAAAGATTGCAAACTGCTGTTAATTTAAAATGTAGTTTATATAGAATGAACGTGTTTGCGGCTGATTTTCAACTTGCACGGCTCCCCAATAAATTCTTTGAAACCAATCAAAATACAACTTTGCCCTGTCACCTGTTACTACCGTCTGTGAAAGAAACCGGAACCACTTAAAGTGCATATGACATAAAAAAATTTCTTTTTGTTTTTAGTAGTTGCATATGTGTATAAAATTACTGTAGTATTAAAAAGTCTAAATAGTATACACAAACAAGTTTTTTGAGGCCGTAAAATGCCTAAATTTTGTTTAAAAAGTTTCCTGGGGACTGAGTTCTAATTGACATCATGTGGCGTCAAGTTGTTTACCTTGCGCAACCACAAAGTGCTTGGATAAGTCTATTTTACTCGCTTGTCATTCCATTCTGGTGCCGTTAGGCACTCTAGCAACACATCCTCTTCCAGCTTTCTTCCTAATCTGCTCTGTCGCCATGTTAATAGTTTTTCGGGCACACAACTTGAAAAATGAAAATGAACTATTGGTCAAAAGCAAGCCTGACAATCAGTCTGTTTAAATCAAATGTAATTATTACATGCAGGCCATCAGAAAGCGACAATTTATATACAAGATTGTAACATTACGATAGGTGAGGGTAAGAGGATTGTTTTAAAAGTTTTAAAACTGCACAAAAATTGGTGTATTCTTGATCAATTTCTAATACAACAAAAACAACAATCTTGTTGTTGTTTGCGTGAGAGCGGAAATAAACACAAAGGCCGAGCAGTCTTATCTCAATCAACACGCTTGTCATCTCCTACTGATCTTTGAAAATAAGATATAAATAAATAAATAAAATATTCTTTATTCAACATCAATTGCGAAGGAAGTGGTTCCCATTCTTCCTAGCCAGAGGCTAATGTTTAATTGTTCGACGGCTCAGATCTTGGCGTGAAAGTTGAATTTGCTGAGGGAAGAAAACCGGAGTAACCGGAGAAAAAACCTCGGAGTCAGATCGAGATTGTCATATTTCAGTCCAGGAATCGATCCCGGGTCGTGGAGGTGGGAGGCACCACTGATGACCATTATGCCAACCTGACTGCCTCATGAGAACCTATATTGGAGCAAATTATCCTGAGTAAACCTGGAAATCTTTTTAAAAACATCTGAACTGAATTTAATCTTACTAAGCTGTTATTGGAACGGCTTTTGATCTGAGTAAGGCGTGCAATGAAGTGAAAATGGAGAATAGTTTACAACAGTACAGGCTTATCGTCGACATGCATTATATTTATATGTAACAATGGAAATTCGAAAATGCTTCAAGTGAAAAATTTGATGTTCTGTCATTATTTTGTTTTAGTTAGAGACTCTTGTTTTGTTATAGTTTGTTATTGTTTTGTAGCTACAGCTGATGTCAGCGGTAGATACTTCGTCATGGGTTTGTGTGAGAGTATGAGGGATGTAACTAATAACCACAGGGTACCCAAGTAGACATGCATTGGGTTATAGAAGTAACACAGGTTACTGATATTAGTGGTAGATACTTTGTCATGGGTTTGTGTAAGAGTATGAGGGATGTAACTAATAACCACAGGGTACCCAAGAAGACATACATTGAGCTATAGGAGTAACACAGGGTACTGATATTAATGGTAGATACTTTTTTCATGGGTTTGTGTAAGAGGATGAGGGATGTAACTAATAACCTAAGGGTACCCAAGAAGACATCCATTGAGCTATAGGAGTCACACAGGGTACTCATATCAGTGGTAGATACTTTATCATGGGTTTGTGTAACAGAATGAGGGATGTAACTAATAACCACAGGGTATCCAAGAAGACATGCATCGGGCTACAGGAGTTACACAGGGTGCCCAAGAGGACGGTCGTTTTGAAAATTAAAATAAACTTCAGAAAATGCATTTGCTTTATATCACTCGCCAAAGGCAAGAATTTTATTGTTGCTACAACGAGCATCAGAATGCCCCTCTCTTCTCAATATCGGAGATTAGCAAATTTGACCAGAAGAAAGCTGGAATCTTTCAGTAAGGGACGGACCATTTGATATTTGACAATTTGTTTTGTTCAATTTTTTTTCTTGGCCCATTTTGCTGCACGAATTTTTTTTGGTGATGTTAGGCACTGCTCCAATTTTTTTTCACGATTTACGGTTCAAGATTTTTCAGCCAAGACTAAACTTTGCGGGTCAGTGCAGCATGTAGAATACAAGGCTGTTGCACGCAAAACTTTAACTTTAAATGGAAATACAGCAACAATCATGATAAGACAACAAGATGATTGGGCATGTTTTCTCACATGCATAGCTTGCAATTTTGCGCGCTTTGCGTCATGTGTGAAATCTTTGTTTGTCAAGCATTTTTATATACTTTTTGCCATTCTCGAATGTTGGATTTTTTTGGTAGTCTCAAACCCTGCAGGCCTTGCCTTAACTTTTTTTTGCCACTAGCCCAGTGGGCTAGTTGGCTACAGGTTTGAACTAGCCCATAGGATATTTTAATAGGCCACTATATTTTATTAACATAAAACAG
>JAOTRI020042691.1:0-17825 GCA_028564885.2 Zoanthus sanctaehelenae
AATCCAATTTTGATCTGGGTTTATCCCCATAAATGGGGATGACCAAATTTGTTTTTTTTGAAAAATCTTGTTTAGAACTGAGATTGATTTATAATTCCAGGAAAAGATTTATTACTGTAATTCCCATGTCATTGTAAACACTCTTGCTATCATCATCATCAATCCAATTTTGATCTGGGTTTATCCCCATAAATGGGGATGACCAAATTTGTTTTTTTTGAAAAATCTTGTTTAGAATTGAGATTGATTCATAATTCCAGGAAAAGATTTATTACTGTAATTCCCATGTCATTGTAAACACTCAAGATTGCTATCATCATCATCAATCCAATTTTGATCTGGGTTTATCCCCTTAAATGGGGATGACCAAATTTGTTTTTTTTGAAAAATCTTGTTAAGAACTGAGATTGATTCATAATTCCAGGAAAAGATTTATTACTGTAATTCCCATGTCATTGTAAACACTCTTACTATCATCATCATCAATCCAATTTTGATCTGGGTTTATCCCCATAAATGTGGGTGACCAAATTTGTTTTTTTTGAAAAATCTTGTTTAGAATTGAGATTGATTCATAATTCCAGGAAATGATTTATTACTGTAATTCCTTTGTCATTGTAAACACTCTTACTATCATCATCATCATCAATCCAATTTTGATCTGGGTTTATCCCCATAAATGGGGGTGTCCGAATTTGTTTTTTTTTGAAAAATCCTATTTAGAACTGAGATTGATTCATAATTCCAGGAAATGATTTATTACTGTAATTCCCATGTCATTGTAAACACTCTTACTATCATCATCATCATCAATCCAATTTTGATCTGGGTTTATCCCCGTAAACTGGGGTGGCTGGATTTACCCAACTCTGGCAGCAATATCTCAATCTCACTCAATTCATTGGATCCTCCTTCTTCAAGCCAACACTCTCGTTCTCCTTCTCCACTTCCATTTTCCATGTCTTCCTCGGTTGTCCTTGCTTCCTCTACCCCTTCACTTCAAACTCCAATGCTTTTCTTAAAACATGCCCATCTTCCCATTCCCTTCTTAACACATGCCCATACCATCTCACTCCATTTGCTTTTGCCATCTGAACCACTGTTTCTCTCAATCCCAATGTCTCCATTAGACCCCTTTCTTCTTTTTATCCATTAGTTTTTCACCTCACGTTGCTCTAACCATTGCTCTTTCGATCCTTCTCAAAATTTCCATCTCATTTTCCCTCAAACACCATGTATCACCCCCATATAACATTGCTGATTTTGCTTGTTTTACACAACTCCGATAAATTATTACTTTCATCTTAAGTGAGAACTTTTTTGAGTTTAGCTACTCTCCACATTCCTTGAACTTCCCCCACCTAATTCTCGCCCTTGCTGTCACAGCTGCCGCACAACCACCACTTGCATTCACTCTATCCCCTAAATAACAGAAACTTTTCACTTACTAGTGGATGAAAATCTGAATAACAAGAGGACTAGGGTTGCTCCATATTTTTGGCAAAAACTATCTTTAATATCCTCTCTAAAAAGGGAGTTAAGTGAAATGTTTACCTTCAATTTGTTTAAGATCAAAAGAAAATGTTAGCTACAACAAGGGTAACCTCTAAAACCATTAAAAAAGTGTATCAGGCTCTTTTAAAACTTAACCCTTCCAGTCCCAGTTGAATTATTAAGTTCTCCTAACCTGAGCCCATACTTTTCATCGAACAAGTTTGAGAGAATTTCACTTTTAATCTTCCATAGTTCGCTTTGTTTGATCAATTCTCATTTTCTCATTACCAAATGTATCATTTTGTATTAGTTATGTAAGGAGAAGTTGAGTGTTGATAACTGACTGGGAGTGAAAGGGTTGAATATCCTTCGTCATTTTCACCAACCAGCTATCACTGAGGAAAATAATTTTTCTTCAGCACTTCTGTTTGAAAGTCCTAGTAACAAAGATATGCTTAATTATCTTTTTTCTACGTTATAAAATCCTTAAAAAAACTAATGGATATTGTTTCCAGGTTACCACAGTTACAACCACAGAGTTTTGTCAGGGACACACTCGCCGTTGGGGTGTTGCCTGGACATTCATACAAGGTGTTCAGCCTGAAGTGAGTATTTGGAATATGACAGGGTTAACATCTAAAGACAGAAAATAATTTTGAGGTTATGCATTTTTGCACACGTGTCCCCATTAAAGTTCTATAGTATTTGCTATTTCTTATCAGCTTTCATTTCTTAGACAACATACAACTTGTAGACACAAAGATCTATTCGGCTTCTTTTGTTATAATTTCCTTGTTGCGTACTTTCAACAAGAGAAAATAAGTGCAATACAATTAAATGTTCAATTTCCCTCATAGATAACTTATTTTCATATGCTTTTGTTATGCTGCTGGTTTTACTACTTATCACATTTGATTTGACTAGTGATGCAGTAGTTCCATATAATAAATAATCATTTTGTAAGACAGCTTACGAAACTGGACCCTAGTGACAATGAAGACACCCGGTAGAGACTGGTTTCGAGCGCTAATGCGCATGTGAGAAAAGAGATGATAGAATTGGTTGCGAAGAATTAAGATTGTTAGAGTTTTACAATTATTCTTTAATACTCTTCTCTCTTCTTATCGTACTACTCTATGTATTTGTAAGTTATGCTATATTAAAACAGTCTCTTCCCCAGAGTAACGCCGTTTCTTGGCGCTGGCTAGAAGGAACGCGGGCTGTTGGGACGAATCTAGTGCTAAACGAGCTAAACTCGAAAACTTTGAGGTCTGTTTTTACTCTAGGTGCTAAGCAATAACTGATTTAAACGTAATACAGATTGAATTAGAACTTCATGGAAATTACAAACAAATTAGAATAGCAACAACTTTATATTATAATTTGCTTTTTAGTCTTTACCGTCCCAACATCGTAAGCAGTCTTCGTTTAAGAAGGCCAAGCCGCTGCGTCTGGTCATTCCTGAAATCTACACTGCTCAGCTGGTAAATGAAGAAAATGCTGATATTGTTGCTGTGCTTGCTGAGGACATCAAGCATGAACTTGAAGACTTAGAGGTTAGTGGAATTAAAGAGTGATTATCCAAGACGCTGATTAAAAATAAATAAGTTGATTTTATTGTATACAGTATACAATTAACTTTTATTCATCGAAGTGGAGGTGAATAAAGTGGAATTCACAGCGAAGTAAGTATCCACCCCTTTCAAAGAGACCGAGGTGAATAATTGTTTTGGTATATATACCACACACAAGCTGAATTACTTGCGGGCCACAGAGTTTGTTTATTTGTAACATTTGAATTGAAACTCAGGATTGTCACTAAGAAAATTGTCTGGCGGTTGGTGTTTCATTTGAGCCAGTTAAAATCGGCTAAAAAAAACGGTTTGTTATCCTTTCCCGAGTGATGGACTGCCAAATCCAGCCGGCGATTACCATTTTCTCATCTGGCGAATTTCGCCGGCAGCCGGCGCTTAGCGACAACCCTGGAACCTGAAGCGAAATAGGAAGCCAATTTTTTTTGTTTTTTACTCTTCGGAGGTGAATAGTCTACACCCTGACTGGCGAAAGCTCACAAAAATAGCATTTAAAAGAAAAATTCATAAGTTGCTTTTAACTATACTTCGGATTGAGGATTAATATGTTGACGCCCATTCTTTAATATTGAAGCTCTAAACCAATGCTTATCGAACTTTGTAACTATGGCCATGATACTTCGATTACAGCTCAAGTATTGCAATTTTCCTTCTACTTTCTAGTTTGCACTGTTTGTACTTATTGTCTGTTATTTAATTAATTTATTCTTTACTAATACCCGCCAAGATTAGCTAATTAATGCTATACACGGGTTGAGTAAATTGTGTTTTGTTCATAATCTAGGAAATAAAATACAATACAGAATAGTACTTGGCTAATAATCTCTGTGCTAGCCAATCAGCGTGCATGAAAAATACTATCCACTTGTGTGTTATATACTATACTACTGTACTTTATTAGAATGCAACTTTAGGTAGCAAATGAAAACATATAAAACTTGAGAAAATATGTCAAGACGACAAAGTTATGAACTTTAAATCAATATGTATGTATGCGGTTTGTGTAGAAAATATTTTTAATTCCATAATAACCCAAACATCTGAATAGCAAAGTTGTTAATCAGCCCGACATTTTTTGTCAAACCTCTATACATTATTCAATGCAGTCGTGGAGAAAGTGTTAAAATATTCGCCTTTACAAACAAAAATTGAAAACAAAAGCTGTGATCATTGAATTAAGTAGTGTGACGAGATTAGGTTTTAGTGCTAGATTCTTGAGAACTTTACCTCGGTAATATAATCTTAAACTAGGTATTTCTAATAGAAAATGAGTGCTGCGAGATAGCGACATTACTGTTCTAGTTTCGACATTGAAATATATATTTTTACTATTGTTGTAAAGAGAGAGAAATAAATCAATGTTAGATTGAACGCACTTAGAATGTTGAAATACACAGCGCATTAATTACACTTTTTCATTCTTTGTTGATGGGGTTTTCTCTTGTGTTCTTGAAGTATCAGAATATGTCACACTTTAGCTGATACGCTGTTCGCACGTATCATGTAATGAAATGTTAAATTAACTCTCATTACGGTATGGACTTGAACCGCTAATCATATGTATCACATGTTCACTGCTAGCATTCTGTTCTGAATTGGAGGCTACTCGCTTTGCACGCAGCAACTACTTAAGCGGTTTTTACATGATACTGGATCGAGATTCATTCCGGTACGAGTTTGTCCCCGTTCCATACAAATCATTGCATTAGTTTACATGATACTTCAACCTTCTTTATACCGAAGTGACCCATTCGGGAATGAACTCATCCCGGTTCTCGTGACGGATTGAAATCTTTATTCCGGAATGAAATCCGACCGAAAATCGTTCCAGTATAATGTAAAGAATGTACGAGTTCATACCGGTACGAAAATGGCTGCAAAGCCGGACTTCTGATAGATATAGACTGGAACGAGTAAAGCATGCGCACATCTCCTAAAAGTTCGTTATTTCTTTTTTAAACTTTTTTATGTAAACACTTTATTGGATTTATTTTCGTTCCGGTATGAATCTCAATCCGGCATCATGTAAACACCGCCTTAGATTGAAACAACAACTTTGAATGATTGCTCTGAAAAGAGTTGATTCATTTAATATAGAAATGCGGATTTACTTTAACAGGTGGATGTTCAGCCACACCAAACATCAGAACCTTCTTCTAGCAGCGAAGTCTTGTTCTATTGTCTTGCTTCAAAGAACACGTGGGCACATCAGAGACGAAAACGGCGCGAAAGAAAGCGTGAAGGTATTAACTGATTTACTCGTTTTCATAGTATTGAAAATAAAAGGAAAAAAAAAAACAAAGGCAAAGGAATGCTCCTGGCAGAAAAGAGGTGGATCTATTTATTGCCAGTATTTGTTTTAGGGGTAAGGGAGCGACGGGTTATTGGGCAGAATGATTAGAATATTTGTAAGACATTGTACAAAGTTTGTCTAAGTAAAAAAAAGTGAGGATCTGTGATCAATAATACCTATGAGTAGAGAGAAAACTAGGGGCAACTGAGTGAATTTAGCCAGGTGGCACGAACTTTAGATGCAGCTGATAACCAAGTGAAGGGACTAGGGGTCGTTAGGGTTTGTACAGAAATTGTATTCGTTTCCAGGTATCTTGGACTCTACTGCGTGTTGATTAATGAGAATGAACTTAGAAGAGTCTTTGGAGCCTGGGATAAGTTGTTCGCCTTTCTGAGTTATTTATGAGAGACGGTTTTGTGTAATGAAACATAGTGAATTTATTATTAAATGTTGTGTTGTCTATATTGCCGGTTAATAAAGGAACACAAAGGGACGGTTTAATACATAAGAATGGAAGCCTTAATGAAAAGAGGCAAGCCATAATATTAGAAATAATGGTGATAAATATGTAAATTATACACCGTATAAAAGAGAGAAGACTTACTGACGTTTCGGACGTTGGTCCTGCGTCGGTATAAAACTAGTTTACCGCCAGTTAGTTTTCTCCATAATATTAGAAATATTTAGGAGAAAAGCTGAACACGTTTTGATAGAAATTACTTAGAAAAGAAAATATGGGATTGTTCGCAAGAAACCCAAGACAAGAATTGGCGGGGCGGTAACGGAACTTTTTTGTTTTGGCGTAGCAATTTTGCTTCAAATAGTTTTTTTGGGTATGATTAAGCATGACAGTTTACTTGCAATATCATAACGTTGTGATGTTTACTGAATGTTTTAAACACTTTTTAAAACTTATATCCTTATTTTCACATTGTTGAGTTGGAAACATAGTCAGACAACGTAGGTTATAGCAAATTACTGATCGTTTTTGCTTGTTCATCAGTTTTTTTTCTGATATTGCATGCAATTCATGTACTGTTTACCCATCTCGCGGCATGGTTGACGGAAGATCTTTGCTTTTCAAACACAAGGACCCGGATTCGATCTCTAGAGCTGGCGAGATTTCATTTACCTTGGTGTAAGAACCTGTAAAGTTTCTTCTTCTCTTTGTCACTGTTGTGTTCGTTCTATCTATTGTTTTGTCTTTATTTTTGTCATTGTTCTACGTCACTCATGAACTTCACAGGTTGTTACCCCTAGGATGAGCCCGAGATTTGAACACAGCTAGTAAGATCTCCACCTTCCAACCACAAGATCCTGTGTTCGATCTTTGGAATTGCTGAGATTTGAATATTTAAGTGATTTTCTTATTTGTTTAAGACAATTGCAAAGACCTTTAAACCGCTGTGTCCCCAGTTCGATTCACAGCATTGAGCAATGAAATATCAACATTTCAGTGATTTAGCTTGTACAGTTAGTAAGATAACTGATTTCCAACCGCAAGGGCCTGGGTCCCCTGCTATGACGAGATTCAAGTGAACATCTGTTTGACCATCAACTATAGGGTATTAATAAGCAACCTTCGTTCACTGGAAAAAACCCGTGCGTGCAATTGGTCAAAATCGATCACGTGACCATGATAAATCAGAGAACAGACCACGCTCAACAGTTCATTATCAACAATTTAGCATGCTCTTTTCGACTGCTTGCAAATGGCCAAAATATAAAGGTTTCCGACTATAGAAAAAGAAGAATTCTTAAAACTAATTCTTAAAAACCAAATTTAAAAATGCCCCGACATTTCGGATATAACTCTTTCTTTCTTCAGGGAAAGTGATCTAAAAACAATTATGCGTGGTTTATATACTGCTAAAAGTTAGTTCACATGTAAATATCTAAAACAACACTCAGTGAAAATTCCCTTAGAGGTTTTAGTCCATGGTCACGGTTTATACAGCTAGAAGTTAGTTCACACGTGATTCTATTCTTTTAAAGTTGTTCTTTATCAGGGTATATACTCAACTTATTTAATTTGGCGGGCTTTTGGGCATACGTCCAACAGTTTTCCCGCCTTTTAAATTTAAATATTTTCTCCTAGTTTGGGTTTCTTGTGAGGAAGTTTGAAACATTTTTAAACAGTTTTTCTATTGGATTTTTTAAACATTGAATACCGGATCTTTAATTGTTGTAATTATTTTATTGTGCGAACATTTTAGAGCGAAAATATACAGATTCCTGACTTGTTTTGACAAGAAATCTTCAAGATTCGGTACTTTTTAATCGGGGATGGCGGCGTGAGAAAACATTTCAAATGCTGGTTGAGTTCTTCTGATGTTTTATTAAAACATTAAACAATTCTCCCAAAGGACATGCTGATAAAGTCGAAAACAAGGTTTTTGCTGATTTTAATTTGTGATTTCAACTCAGCTTTTGACTGATTCCAGTAAAAGCTTCGCTTTTCAATTTGCTTAATTAATGAACAATTTTCTTCGCGTTGATTTTTAAGAGTTCTGTCTTTTCAAAATCATTTTCCATAAATGACTTTGTTATTTCTGTGTTATTCTTGACATGCAATTTTAAATTGTTCAAACTCGACTCTTGTTTGAAGTTCGTTGTGTAAGGCGCGCCTTGCAGTGCAGTGAATTCAGCTTGCTTATTAAAAGGGTTAGTTACTTTTAGTTCGTAGTTTGTTTACAAATTTACCCACTTGCTGGCTATAAAATGAACTCAAAATTTCTTATTATTCTTATTATTTACATTTTTCATTCATTTTATCGCCAGCTCGTGGGTATATTTGTAAACAAGCTACTCTCTTCTAGTAACTAACCCTTAATTATATTTTGTGTTATGTTGATGACCATCAACTATAGAGTATCATATTCTGTCTCATGTTAATGACCATAAACTATAGAGTATCATATTGTAATGGAAATGCGTTCGGTGTGTAGATATATAGAAAGAAATAAGAGAAAAGTAACATATATAGCCCTTGGCGGGAATCGAACCCCACATCTTCGGTTTACTACTCCAACATGTTAACCACTACACCACAAGGACCAACCGCGCTGGTAACGCAGCCGGACAATGTTATGTAGATGGTAACTGTAGGGGTTCCCAGGGCGTTTTTTTCTCTATTGGTAAGTTGAACACCGTGAATTATAGGTACGCATATATGGTCTTATGTGTAATTTAATATAATGGAAATGCGTTCGGTGAGTAGATATATAGAAAAATATAAGAGAAAAATAATATATTTAGCCCTTGGCTATAATATAGAGTAATATATTCTGTATTATATTAGTGAAAATCCGCCATTTATGTTTATTGTCTCTATTAACTTTTCCTTAAAGCACAAAAAGATAAAGATGATGAACTAAAGGCGAAGCCAAGTAAAATTCCTAAAAATGAAGAGAATGTGGAAGTCATCCAGTCGCAAGAGGAGCAATTGGAGGAGAGCAAGCTCCCGGAAACGGTTGAAACGTTGGAGTCAGATGACCAACCCTCAGACGATCTGCCACTGTGCAACTTTTTTGTCTTGATTACAAGTGAAAAACGGTTGAATATGGAAAGTACCACAGACTTCCCAGTGCTAGAATTGCAGTGGCTGGATGGGCAAAACAAAAATGACCTTTATCAACTCTTCCAATATCTCCAGAACAAAGTCAATCGTGGGATGCAGTAAAAATCCAAACAAAGTAAGACTACTGGAGATATTAGACTTCACTTTACCGCATTTCTTTGGGGTTTGTAATCAAAAAGAAGTTTTTTTTAAGAAAGAATGACGATATATATAAATAATTTTATCCTACTTCGGGAAAGACGCTGTATGCTGGGTTTTAAAGTGAAGAATCTAAACTTATCCCAGGCTATGCAACGCAACTTTATTGTCTGTAATATAGGAAGTTGTCTGTTGATAGCTCATTAGAAATATGATTAGAGGGGTAAATTTGATAGTTTGTAGCCCTTGTTAACTGATGTTGGATAATGCCATCGCAACTTTCAATACATGCAGGATGAAAAAGTCGACATATCTATCTAGTAATGAGAAACCTGAAAATAATACCACATCATGGTGGCCATGTTAGTATCGTCTTGATAAAAGAAATATATCTTATGAAACATTTTGGTATGTAGTATGCTGGCTGGATATCCTATCAGAGTTGTGCTCCCTTTCAAAGATCAAAAGTCCGCAAATTCAGTCAGACGTCAAATACAAGACCTGAGCCGAAAGGTAAATGTAGAAGTAAACCCGGTTTTCTCAAGTCGAAAATTAAAAGAACAAATAAAGATCAAGGAAAATAAGCCACCCCTCGTAAGCCAACAGTGCGTTGTTTATAAATTCCAGTGTGACCTGTGTGATGTAGGTTATGTCGGATATACATGCCGACACCTTCATCAACGCCGAAGAACACAAGAGCCCAGAGATCGATCGGCAAGCACGTCATGGGACACGACATTGAATGAAATGATATTTCCAAACTTTTTAGAATTTTAAAAAAATGTCAAACCAAACTGGACTGTCTTACGTATGAAATGCTTTTTATTAGAGGTCTGAAACCAACTTTGAACAAGCAGTGCGATTCTATTCGCGCTAAACTTTTTATTTAGACTTTACTTAATTGTTATTCTAGTTTTGTTGTTTTTTTAAAATACTACCGTTGTTTTAAGCCTTAGTATATATTTAGACAAAAGGTCTTATTGTGTCATTATGTAGGATTTTAGCATATTTTAACCACCTAGTAAATGAGGTGCTTTTATCTTTTTACTTCACTTGAAAGTGACTTCGGAGAGGTCGAAACGTCGTACTTTTTTTTATCGTAAATTTTCTTAACAATATTAGTATCAAAAAAGTTATTGATCAAAAAACACAGGACGAGGAAAAATATCAGCCATACTACATACTAAACTGTCTAATAAGTTATTTATTATCCAATTTTTTATTCGAGAAAAAATAGAAATAAAAGGCCGCGGCGCGCGCGTGTGACAGGTTAGATCTAGAGCGTGCATAAACGTGTTTCATCTTGTCAGACAAAGTTTTATTTGTGCATGCGATTTACAGGTATTCTCTAATAAACATTTTCACCAACGGAGGCACACCAGCGTTTCTTTCCAGACATTGAGGTCAGTTATTTATTTCTATTTTCCTCAATGACACTTTTGACATCTTCGTCGTTCACTTCTGTTCGTTCGTCTAGTTAATCTAGAGACATATTTTCATCTTCGCTCTTACTGTTTTTGTTTGTCTCGAAATTTGGAAGATTAATAGTAAAATTTGGTTGCTCATCCTCTGAAAACTCTGGCATATTTTCACTCGCCATGTTTGTTTACAAAGATACCAATAGCAACAAAAACTGGTAATACCAGTTTTCTGGAGTACGAATATCGCTTAAAATGTATTTGTACTCTACCCAGACCCTCTCATGGTGTTATTTGTACGGTTATTCTTCCAGTTGGATAATAGTTTTATTTCATTGGTCTCGTGTCATTTGTGTCTGTTGGAAATGTGTGATAGCCTCTTTTGATTTTGGGTTCCTATGGTAGAAAAGTTGTTGTTTCTTCGCCGCTTATCATTCATCAGAGGTGTTATATCTACTTCAGCAAATATAAGGATGTAACCATTTAATCACTCAATACAAACGCATGACTGCGATCCGCCATCTTAGATTCTACATATCTTACCATAGTGCTTCGCGTGAACATCATACTCGGGTCTAGGCCCCGGAAGCCAATACATTGCATCTCCCCCTTTCTTGGGATAAAAAAAACAGTTTGGGGCAGCTTCTAAACAACAACTAAACAGTTCAGTGCACTTCACGCACAATAAATGAATAAATCTGAAATAATGTCCAGGCCATAAAGAATTGTCCCAAAACTTATCAGTTCTCTGTTTGTCTTTGATGAATCCAATGTATGACAACCAAATGCTATGTACTGTAACGTGAAACTACAAATCAGTCCATTAAATAATCATCAAATCGTTTGGGCCTGTTTCTAGCTTTTTCTCTGTGCTCATGCCCGGGATGTTTGCCCAGATGCAACAGGTACACTGGCTGCTTCAGGTTGTAACATTTCGTCACTATCACTTGCCCTCTTGCATCACTGGTGTTTCCTCCTTAGGAGTGGGAACATCTGACATGATTTTCTTGATGTGGCTGGAGTTTCTCAAATATTGTGTTCTACTTGGACTCTACAACTGTGTTATTCCCATTCTTGCTAGTAACTGTGTGGGAATGGGTTGAAACGCGTTGATATTTTGTTTGACTTCTCCTACGTCAGCATCTGAATATCTATCACTTCGCCTGGTCTCGGCATAGTGTTTTGTTTTTGACCTTCTGTTCTGCATCGCGATCGTGGACCTCCTGATCTTACATTTGGTTAAATATCAAGTCAAGGATTCCCCACGCATCCTGCATCCGAACATTAGCCCAGCTGGACTCTTCCCAGCTGTGTTGTGGGGTAAGCCTCTGTAAGCCATCAGGTATTTGCGCAGTTCTCTTTTCCATGGCTTCTGCTCAGCTTACGCAATTTGCAATCTCTTGAGTATGGACCTATTTTGTCTCACGACTTCGTCGTTCGCTTGTGTTCACTTCCCCGTCACTTTCAGGTGTACAATATCGTTCTGCATGCAATACTGAGCGAACCCCTCAGATACGAGGATACGTCTGGTTAGCCTAGTTGGTAAGGCACCAGACTGCTGTGCGGGAGGCTCGGGTTCGATTCCCGGCCGGACCAACACTCGGGGTCTTAAAATAATTGAGGAGAAAGTACTGCCTTTGCTCTAACATCTGTAAATGGTTAGACTTTCGCGTCATCTCGGATAAGGACGTTAAACCGTAGGTCCTCGGGGATTATATCTGTGTTTATTTGTGTGTGATGATCTCCGTCAATCTTAGAGTGGTAAAGACGGTGTCCCCAATTAGTAGGCCTTTGGCCAGCTAGAAAAACTTGACACCTAAATAAAGTCTTTAATAAAGTCTGTAAAGTCTTTTATACGAAATTGGGGTTCATTGTCTGACTTAATGGTTTCACGATATCCATAACGGCTAAAAATTTCATCTAGATGTTCAATCACTTTCTCTGTAGTTGTTGATTGTATGATACTAATCTCGTAGAATCGGCTGTAGTAATCCAATAGCAAGTGCCGTGATGGAAGTGGCCCCATCAGATCACATGCAATGTCTTGTCATGGTGCATCAGCTAAATTAGTTGGTCTTAGCGGTTCTGGATGGTATGGCAAGCCATTGGTAGCATTATTTAATCTTGCGAAAAATTATTTAAACCAATTAAAACCATGTTTAATTTACCACTAAAATATTTATTGATTGATCGCAAATGGTAATCAATTGTAACAGGATCTTCCATAAGGTGTGATAACAGTAGTTAAAGGGTTTGATCCTTCGTCGTGCTCCTCAACATCTTCACCATATACTACAATGTCACCCATAAAACATACAACATATTATTGGTTTTCTAACACTCTGTGCAATTACCTGTGGTGGTATTCAGGACTTGAAGTGATTCCGAATGGTAATCAATTGTAAAATAATCTTCCATTAGGTGTGATAACAGTAGATAAAGTACATATGAAGGAAAAAAATGTTTTCGCTAGTTCAAAAATAGGTTACTTTTAGGTTCAATTTCTGAAAAAATTTTTGAAGTCTGACTTTTCTTTATTCTTTTTTATAATATAACTACGATATAACGCGCGCTCTGATTGGTTCAAATCTATGCTTTATTATAATGATAAAGTCATGGTTTTCGCTTGCTCAATTTGCCGCTTGTTTTGCTATATCATAAAAGCATTAGAGCACAACTTTCTATGACTTTTGGGCGAAATAGAGCACTTGTCATGTTGAGAGACACTCAAAACGCTGTAAAATCACTTGCCTGCGGCTCGTGATTTTACAACTTTCTCGTGTCTCCCAACATCACGCTTGCTCTATTTCGCCGATAAAGTCATAGAAAGTTGTGCTCTAACGCCTAAATAAGCGCTCAAAATTGCCAATTCTAAGTCTTGGACAAGCAATTCGGAGTCTAGGTTCTAATTAGGCTCTGACGTCATAAAAGTCCTTTGCTTTCCCGATTTTGCATTGTGGTTTCGTACATTCTCTTAGTTACATGTAGAGCTACAACGAATTGTAGTGTTTTTAATGTGTTTATTTATTGTGGTCAGTAATCCATACATTTTTTATAACTCCTATACTTTTCATTTAACAACATTCTTTACATTTAAATGCTAAAATTAATATTGTTCCAGCAATCTGTTTGGTAATTATTTGGTGAATATTACATCGCTTTTTTGCCGGTATAAGATAAATAAACAATCATGTGTCGTCATTCAATTCGCTCTCCTTTATTTTCAAGACAGGAAAATGTAGAAGCTATATAGTAATTTTAATTTCCATAAGTGCAGGTAAAAACAAGCATTATCTAAAGTTGTATCAACTGATTTGCTCATAGGTTACTGTTGTAGTAAAAATGTTTTTAAAACTTATTCATCCAAAGTTTAGCTGCTTTTTTATTTTGTCCATTTAAAAGACGTGGAAATGAAACAACTGTCTTAGTTTATACTCTGCGTATCCTTCGATCTCTGACACATTCGTTTTCTTCACATATTAATGGTTCTGTATCACAACCATCACAGTCTTTATCAACATTGCAACTTTTCTTAAAGATTGTTGGACACTGTTCAAAAAGAAAGGAAAACAAAGTATAGTTAAAATTAGTTATTCCTAATAGAAAGTGTTTGCAGTGGATACATTGTTTTTATAGTGATAATACTGTTTTATTTTTAGCACTTTATGTATTTGTACTGTGACTGTAAAGGGAGAAGAGTAAATTACTGTTAAAGTTAACGCTTAATCTTAGTGATTTTTATTATTCTGTAAAATACACTTTAACTTAATACACACTTTATGATACCTTCATGATAGGATGTTTTCGAAGGATCATATGTCAAACTTTAACTATTGCCACTGCTAACCGTATGTGTCGTTTAAACCAACTGGATTGACTCACGATACGTTATGGACTTGAACCGCTGATCATATGTACTGCATGTTCGCTGCTACTGACATCTAAAGATTTCACCGTGTTCCAAATAGGAAGCTACTTCGCTTTCAATAACGAGTTTAGTTATGTTTTTGTGTGTTACGGCTGGAGTTTCTGCTGCCTTTTATTATTGTTTTATTGTTACAAGAAATTAGATGGTCGTTGCAGTTATTAAGATCTCTGCATTCTTACTTTTATTCTCTAGTTCGATCATACGTGCGAACTTCTTTCCTGTCCAAACTAACAAGGACTTTCATCCGTTTATGAATAATACACAAACCAAAGCTAAGTGTTGGTGCGTTGCGCAAAGTGTGTAGGTTGCACTTCATATGTACATAACAAATGCGTACTTAGCACCTGATGTGTACGTAACACGTTACGTTTACGTTCTGCGAAGTGTATACGTAGTACTTGATGTATGTACTGAGGACGTGATGTACACGTCACACGTAATTTGTAGCTAGTGTTAAGTGTGTACAAAGCTTGTTGCGTTACGTAATATGTGATCCAAAGTTTGTACGTAGCACGTGTGAACGTAGCATGCTGTATTCACGTAACACGTGATGCGTACGTATTACTTGATGAAACGTTTGTATGTAGCAAGTAAGGTTTACGTGGGCGGACATGGTTGGTGCAGTTGGTAAGATCTCTGCTTTCCAACCACGAGGTCCCGAGTTCGATCCCGGCACTTTGCCGAGATTTGAATCTTTGTGTGACCTTCTTTTCCGCCTAAGCCAACTCAGCTTTCCATCCTCCCGGGGTAGGTAAATGAGTACCAGCGTCTGCTGGGAGCTAACCTGCGGTGGATTAGTGTCCCGTTCAGGGGGAGTCAAAGACTCTCATCCGCTTAACACTACAGAAACTGGAGATAAGCGCCGGCCCCACAGGCCATTAGGCTCGTAAAAGGATTTAGCTTTAGCTTCTGCTTGATGATAAAAGTAAAAAGTCATAAAACAAAGCATACCTTCATGTTGAAATTAATTTGAGCAACCATTCACTTTCACAATTCTAAAATTTGAAATAAAATCCTCTATTAGTTTAGATGGGCATTTGAACTTTAAGTTTTAAAAATCTACTGGAAAATTATTAATTTGTGCAAAGTCAACTATTACGTATGATAAGCAAATTAGATCCGTTTCCATGCCGGAATTGTAAACTTTGAAATATAATTCTTTATTAGTACAGAGGGCGTTTGAACTAAAGGCAAAAGTATATTGGGAAATTATTAATTTGTGCAGAGTTTAGAAACTTTATATCTAATGACAAAGTATTTCTATGCTTTTTACATCTTACGCATGATAAGCAAATTGGCACAAAACCATAAATCCCTTTCGATATGGAACGACCTTATAACTCGAAATATGTTATTTTTTCATAATTTTTTAATGAAAATCAATCGAATTAAATTGTTAGAGAACTGTTTAGAATTTGTTCACCAAAACTTTTTAAATCTTTACTAAATACAAAAAAACTTACGCCAAATATCTTCAATCGCTTCAGAATCAGTTAAAATCCAGTTTCAAATTTTGACCAGAAATTTATACCCGAATACTGCGATTATCACGTAACTCAAAGAAACCAAGCCCGTTTTATATTATTTATACAATTAGTGCTATTATATGATTTAAGTTTCAAAAAAGGAACTTTTTAATTTGTACGTACTTACGGTTTCAGTCTTTAGTTTAAACACGAAGAACTGCGCGACCTTGTACCGAGCAATACCTACTCTTTCTAAAAATACCAGAGTTAGAATAACGCTTTAAAGGTGATATTCCTCGCTTATTGAAATTTAACTTGCCTCTTTAATATATATGGTAATTTAGTTTATACTTAGCCGCATTGTTTGATGTTTACCAAGCATTGAGAACAATTTTCACATTTCTAATATCTTTTCCTCGATTTCAAAACATCTTGTAACATGTGTATATACGTTTGTATTACACTGCTTGTAAACACAATGAGACATACAATAATGAGACAATCTTTGAAATTAAATGACAAAACAGAGCAACGTGAAGATTAAATAAAAGAATAATTCAAGCGAAAAAATTGTTAACTGTGTTATCGGCTGAGAAGTCAACATAAACAAACTTTATGAGGCCGCATCTCGTGATAAGTTAACAATGTCTTGTTCGCAAAAGCTGTTTTTCAAAAAGCCTTGAAATAGTTTTAGAAATGACTTTTTGTTAAGTTAGGCCACGGGCACCAACCCTAGAAGCAGTGTTTGACTTAGATTTCCTTTTGCTAAAATCGTCTGAATACCAGTTTGTCAATACATTAAAGGATCTCTTTGGTTTCCAATTATAATTGGAAAATGAGAACAGCACAAAATATTCGTTTTGCTCAAATCACTTGAATAGGCATTAATAATTTTACCAAAAAATAAATAAATTTCGTAATTTTGTTTGTTTTTCTAAAATGTGCTTCCATTACAACTCAAAAGTAGGAATACGGCACGGTAATTATATACTGTTTTTGAGGAAACATTCGTTAAAATTCAATAAACTAAAGAGTCCCATTTGTCCTTTTTTCAAATGTTTATGTAATTTCATTAAAGATAAGAATGTTAACCCGAACTTTGTCTTAGACTAGAATTCTTTTTGCTTAAGTAGTCTGAAAATAGCTGTTTACGATGAGTCAATAAATTAAAGAATGGATCACATTTGCCTTTTCTAAACTATGTTCCATTAATAAAATTGAATTTGAGAATAGTAGTTGTTCACGAGTTCGCGGTTTCAATAAATGTAAATGTTTAGTTTTCATTAATATGCAAAAAAGCCCAAAACTAAAGATTTGAGCATCAGTTGCCCTAGAAGTATTACTTCTTGACTCGTCAATATTTGAAAGCTTTTAAAACACAGTAGATACATTACATAAACTAAAGAGATCCATTTGTCCTTTTTTCCAATGTTTGTGTAATTTCATTAAAAATAGAACGTTATCCCAAACCTTGCCTTATACTAGTTTAAGTCGTCATAATATCATGAGCTGTTTGCGAAGAGTCAATAAATTATAAAATCGATTATAATTGCCTTTTCTAAACTGTGCTCCCATTAATGAAATTGAATTTGAGAATGTTAGTTCGCGGTGTTTCAATAAATGTAAATGTTTAGTTTTCATTAACAAAAAAGCTCAAAACGAAAGATTTGAGCATTAGTTGCCCTGGAAGTATTACTTCTTGACTCGTCAATATTTAAAACCCTTTAAAACACAGAAAATACATTAAATTGGCACGCATAGATGCCACTGTATCTTTGAGTGTGCGCGCTTTTTCCTGAAAGATTCCTTAGACACTAACACGTTATACAGTTTTACTTCCGTATATGTTGCAGTAAAGCTCGCTTTGTAATTGGTTCAAAAACAATGGTCTTCAGTTTCAATTGTTTTTGAACCAA
>JAOTRI020042765.1:0-17825 GCA_028564885.2 Zoanthus sanctaehelenae
ATGCATGCAAAAAATAGGAAAGCCTATAAAAGTAATCAAGAGTGGTCTCTTTGTTTGCCCTAAGATTTTAGGTTGCTCACCGGATGCAAAAGTGGTCGACTTAAGCTGCAAAGACAAGTTTGGGATTGGAGAAGTGAAATGCACCTACTCAAAGTTACACATCTCTCCCCTTGATGCTTGTGAGGATCATGGTTTGTTTTTGGAAATAAGGACGGAAAGCCCACGTTAAAAAATGGACATGTATACTGTATCATGACCTAGTGCAAGGTCTTCTGGGACTAACGGGTGCGCAGTGGTGCGACTTTATTGTTTATACGAGCAAAGGGTGAAGTGTCGAGAGGATCAAATTTGATCAAGAACATTGGAATGGACTCTGTGACAAACTCTGTTGCTGTTACTTTAATCATTTTCTTTCATTGGCTGCAGTGTAGTAATGTTTTAGGTATTTTATTCTATAAGTATTGTTGGTAAATAGTGTATCTTAGTGGTACTAAGGGTTCATTAATGTCTTTGACTTGTTCTTATTTTTAAAAGAAGTAAAAGACGTAAATTAACCCTCGGTGATATTTTTTAAGTCGGTCAACTTTAAGTAAGAATATAGAAAAACATTGTTAAGTACAGTGCGGATAAAAAAATTATTTCAGGATTTGAAAAAATATAATTCAGCGCTATTTACTGTTCAATGATTGATAAGAGAAACTGTTGTTTTTATTATTGTTTCAAGCTTTGATTCCGGAAGACCACACGCAGTCTCTTCTCAGTTCCTTGAGCAAAATAGCAGCATCGTGGGTGGTTTCAACTCAAAATCAAAACATAAATGTGTAGTAGAAATTGAAGATATTTCACATAAGAAATTTAAACCAATTGTCAAAATGTTAATCAATTTTCTATACCAAAAAATTTCAAAATAGCTCTACAATATTCGGTGAAAATTCAGATTTATAAAATTAAACTTAAAATAAATGGGCAAAATACTTCAAAACTAAAGATTAAACGCATAGAAAATTATCGTTTTTATTCTACTTCAATATTTCAAATTTAAGATAAAGAAATTATAACAAATTTGAATATAATAGTTACGCACGCATCTCACGCAAATTCGATGTCGCCATGTTGATTTCAGAGTCATTTGGCAATGTTGAACAAATCAATAATTCTAATTCGTGTTTTTGGGTTTACAAACTTGTATTTTAATAGAGGCTTAAATACTAAATATGACAGTAATTATATTTTAAATTCCGATTCAAACTTCAGTGATAATTATGTCTTCGTTAATAATTTTTCATGTAAAACAAATTTGTGACAAAACGTTAGCAATTTTGATAATTAACCTTAATTTCTTTCTGTAAAAATACCAACAACATAGTCACTGATAAAAGGAAAAGTTCTGTTTCTCTAACAACCCCCGTTTTTAAGTATTATTCTTCTGATCATTCTTGCTTTAAAGACGGCTTGTTCGCTTCTTTTATCTCAAACAACAATTTCCCTTTTTTTTCCGAAGATGGAGGAAGCCTTCATAAATAAAGACATTGAACGTGGAATACAATAATTATTTGAAGTTTCACCTTGAAATTCTGAGATCAAAGGACCACAATGCAAAATAATCTTGATACTTTCAAGCAGTTGTAATTCACACTCATGGATATTAATTTCGCTGTTCCTTTTCTTCTTCAGCTTTGCTGTCAACTCAGTCTAATTTCCTCAACCATTTTTAAAAAAAAAACAATTGATCTCAAGTTCATTGAAAAATAGTCGATATCTATAGTCTTTTATCCCTAAATTCCAACATAATGTTGAATTTCTGATCACAAACAAAGTCAACTTTCAACTCTCATTACCTCCGTGTTAACAAAATTATGGGCTGAGTTGGTGTATTTTGATTAGCTCTTTATCTTTCTGAAATAAAAAAAAATGGGAACAAATCAAAGACTAGAGGGGGAAAGGGAGAAGGAATAAAATGGGACTCTGGTCTGGTTGGGCGGTTTTGGCCGGTTCCGAAAAAATGAAACGTTTTTACTGGCCATTTCAGGAGCCAAAGGGTTAATTCCAAAGAAAATAAAAGCAAAGAAGGGAACCAGACCCTACTAAAATATAAACTAATTAGTACTAGGTTAAACAGGGTAAGATTTGATAATATTGTTTCATTAAATATAGCTCATTAATTTCCAATCATTTTTAACAATGAGAACAAACAATATACAATAAGTTAGCTGGTATGAGAACAAAATTATTAGCTGTAGCTATATGCAAGCTTATGATACAATTTTGAAAATTACACTAAAAAGTACATGCATACCACACTTGATTGACAACACTGAACAGATTAAATGGTACTACACTGTCCCATTTGTGGAAGTTCTTTATCTTATTGAATGCACGTTCTACATGAATTCGAAGGGAGGCAATTTGCTGTGTTTGCACAACTTCCTCTGGTGTCATTTGACCTTTGCCTCCAAGGAAAGGAGGGATGTTAAGGGAGACTCCAAGGGGAAGAAGATCCTGCACAGTAAACCCTTTATCTGCTATTACAGAATCTCCTCTTGCAAAAGGTAAATTTAGAAATCCTGAACGCATTATAACAATTTCTCTATCTGATATACGGCCTGTGTATTGCTGACTAATGAATGTTATGGCACACCCAGGTGAGATGCCGACCAAACTCTTCAGAGTACTGTGATTTTTGTTTCAACTAAAAAGCTCGCCGTTTAAACGAAGACTCTAGGGCATTTGGCAGCGGATTTCGGTACAGTCAGTTATCACTCTGGTATAGAAGGGTATTCTCTTTAAAGTCGGGAGGCATGTGCTCTTCACCTTTTTCCTTAGAGGGCCATATAGGGATGATGCTGAAGTTAAGAAACATAAAATTAATCCAAGAAATTACAATTTTACTGACACTTGCTTGAGAAATACCATACAAGTGGCTCAAATGCTCCTCTTTAAAGCCCTGTCTTAGACGGCACAGAGTTAAAAACAAATTCCTCCTTTGGGCTTAGTTGCCTTGGTCTTCCTTGTTTAGGGGCATCTTTGTCACTTCCCTGATTCACATTTATCATATCATCTGTGGATGAATGCCAATAGGTTATGTTCTCACTTTCTTTTCCAGGATTTAAGTACCGAAGAATACTTTCCAAAACGCCGGAAAATCCGGTATAGAACGACAAATTTCTGTCTGGCGTGATAAATCTGTCTATGCTAAATAATTTTGCCCGCAACGAATTGTTTTCAGCAGATAGCCGTTCTATTTCCATTGTAAATTGTTTGATTTTTCCTTCAAGCTTAGCTTTTTACGAAACTTTTCTTCGCGGTCGTCGAGAAGCTCTTCAGCATAAGAATTATCCAAATTCTCAAGATCAGGAGACTCCTGATTTTCCCGGGAATCTACAGGTGACAAACACGTGGATTTGTTACTTTCACTTATCATTGTTGTTTCGGTGGTTTTTTTGAGGCTTTTTTTCCTAATAGGACTTCTGAGCTTTGGCGCTCTTCTTTTTGCTGGCGAAACTTTTGCCCAAGGAAAACATGGATTGGACAGCAAAAAGTTTTAATGTTTTTTTACGACTGGTAAGTGAATGAATGTAATCCGATGGCTTAAGATGTCGAGAGCAAACTCGCGAGGTTTGTGTTACTTGAAAATTTACTCCGATATCTCTTCGTATTGCTACAGTCCATTGCCTGAACACACCTTTGTTGTGTGGAAACGTATGAAAAGAAATTTATACTCCTTTTTCCTCATGCACTTTTTTAGTACAGGATGGAATAAAGCAATTTTGAGGCATGATCGCCCACGATTAGCATATGTAAACACAGAATGATCTTGCCGCCGGCCCTCGATGCCTCGATCATGCAGATCGACCTTGCGACCGCCATTTTGGAATAAGGTGTATATCGGGATTTCGTTATAAACAAAACCCCGATATAGCGAAGTTACCAAAAGAATACCAAAAAATTCACTATATCGGGTTTTAACAAAAATTGTAGCAAAGGACAGTGAAAAGGCCAGTTCTGTAGGTCAACTGTATTTCATTAGCTGCAGCCACGAAGGAATAAACGCATTGAAATTAAAGAATACAATGCAGTAACAGTGGTATCAGTATCACCCTAATCGCACGTGATTACTCAAAACAATCGTTATTTGTGACAAAGAACAAATTAGCAGCCCTTGAAACTTGCAGCATGTCAAAATGTTTATGTTTTCATTTAGGCTGGTAATTCAGTCGCCTGAAGTTGAGTAAAATTTGTTATATCGATATAATATTTGTCGCCAGGACCCAAAAATTGGTTCGTTAAAACGGGGTTTTCGATATAACGGGGTTTGTTATATCCGGGTTCGTTGTATCCGGGTTATGTGCCATACAAATTACTGTAATTTTGCCAGGACCAAAGAATGTACTTCGTTATATCGGGAACTTCGTTATATCCAGGTTCGTAATACCAGGGCTCCACTGTATATTAATACTGAGGTGAAAAGTAGAAGACTAACATTTTGGAAGGTGTATATAGTTAACAGGGGTTTCTTTAAGGGCCGGGCACCGGGCAAATTGACTAGCTGTGAAGAGGACTCAACCAAAGAACAAAATGAAAGTTACTTTCCTTTGTTTATTTTATTGTGTCTTCTTCCGAAGCGCCTTGCAGATGGATGGCTGCCTGTCAAATCCAGATGCTCTCCTGCTCCAAATTTTAATGAAACCCCTGAGTTAGCTAGAGAAGATGCATGAAGATAAATCAAGGTGTTTAATTATAAAATGCACAGTTCTCCTACTTGCTTAATATATGTTAAATCTATATGTAGTGTGCTTGTATGATCGCCCATGCATGATCATGTCATACATAGAGAGTGTGCATAATATTAACCTGCATCTTTTCAATACCCACAAAAAAAGAGAAATTGAATATTTTTGAACCTGTGTCATATTCTCTAATAAGTATTCATTTCTTGGTGATTAGAGAGGAGGTCAAGTGGAGGAGATGGGTGGATTCTGTGTTTGTTCATACATTATCGCCCAATATCTACCGCACAGCTGGGGAGGCAATGCAAGCATTTGAATACTTCTCAGAAGTGGGAAATTTTAACACCCTAGAGAGGTATGCTGCAAAATATGCTGGTGCATTTGGCATGTACTTCATTGGAAAACACATTAAGAGCAAGTAAGTAGTTTTGATTTTCTACACAGGACTCGAAATTGCGATCGATACGATCGCATTTGCAACTAATTTTTTCCATTCGTGACTAATACTGAACAATGGTCGTAACTTTGTGACCAATCAACATCTCTAACAGTTTGGACCAATCAACATCTCCAACAGTTTGGACCAATCAACATTTTAACACCAACCTTACCACTACTTTTCAACTATTTTAAAATCATTAAATTTTGTTAATTTCGAGCCCTGTGACAATATTTCGACCAATAATGTTTCTGCGCAAGTGATATTAGAGGAATTATTGATCAAGGTTTCTTTCTTGTTGTACATATTGGCTAATGAAGAATGATTTTTTAGTTATTTTACAAAAGTTGTTATCATTTTAAAGCCCACATTGAATTATTTTGACAATTTTGATTTGAATTTTTTTTCTCATGTTTAAAAGATTTATTTGAATGAACATTCTATCTCTTTTGCTGTAAAAGTTGTTTTTTGATCAAAATGTTTTACAAATTAAATAGAAATAAAAAATCATTCAAAATTAAACCTTGCTACAACCTACAAGGATCACCGTTATCTCTGACAACTATAATTTATGACTGTAAAAGTCAATCCCTGGTGAAGCTTACAATTAATTTTACAGACAATAAATGCACATGAAGTAGGTCTTTAGGATACATTTTGGCAGATAGGTTTTTATGTGGTGCATTTCTTAAGTTGTTTGAATTTAGCGTGATATGTGGGTGTTACGTCGTGAGAAGGAACTGGTTTTAAAAGAATTAAGATGATATGGACTTTCTTTTTTAGAAAAACTGAATTTGACAGGTTTTTACATAAAATTAAAGGAGAAAAGAGTTATGGCAGACACCACATAGAGGATGATTCTTTTTTTCATTAAAAATGGCAAACAACTCATTCTGGAAGGATATGAGAAATAAAGACTTGCTAGTTAGTGTTTATTCTTTGGATCATTGGAAATAGGAAGCCTTTATTATTGTGAGAAGGAAAGGTTTGGTAGTTAGTGATGATTTTTGGATCCCGTATTTCCTTTAATACACGCTGGGGACGTTTATTAACTTTTGAAGAAATTTAGTGTGCCGTGTATTGGTTGGTGGCGTTTAAAAGAGGGAGGTGTCTATTTTGCAATCAAACTCGTAAGTTCGCATGCAAGGCTCGACATGTAAAAGCAGTTTAAATTTAAAATAATTCTTGCTTGTGTGAAGAATTAAATTACTACAATGGTAGCAGGCTCATTCTAGAGGCAAATCTTGAATGTCACATGAATTGGTTTAAATATTTATTATTCATCAAATAGGCAATACTAAAGGATTGTAAATGAAGAAACTTAGAAACTCTAAACTTAAAGAAATTTCAACATCCAAATTATCTTCGCCGTTATCTTCATCGAGAAGATGAAAAAATTCTGCTGCTTCCTCCTTGTCCAAATCAGTGATTTCAAACGGGTTTATCTGCAGTGATGTGTCATCAAGCATTGCTGTTTGATCATCAGTATAGAATGAAAATATCCAATGGTAAGATACAAGCATTAGAAAACGGACATGTTGCTACATTTTCATAGTTTTTTTACGGACACAAACAAGAGTTGCAAACTGAAAAATTTACTCGTGTAGCATCTCCAAATTAGCATGTATTTATATTCAGCTTTGCCACATATATATGTTGGAAAATACTAAAACAATTAAACCTAATTGTTAGACATACATATTCTTTGATTAACTCCAATTCTTTGCCTTAGATAACGTCCCGTTTCAATAGCTAATAGGTGATTACCTTTTCTAAATTTTGTAAATTGTTTTATTTGTTCAAAATTACTAATAACTACAAGTATTTTTATTCTTGATATCTGTCATTAAATATTGTGTAAAACGTAAGTTTGCTCCATGTTTCTACGTTGTTTTTCCAGTATTTGAGATATTCATTTATCATCTTTTTGTAGAAACTTCTGTGAGTTGTTTTAGAAAATGGCGTTTGTAGATTGATTGAATCATTTATGTTGTAAATATCTAATATTTCACTTGAATGAGATAAATAACACAGTTTTTAACTATCAAACAGAAACTTGGACATTAGTAAAGCGTGTTTTGTTACCGAATTTTCGGGTAGACTAAGTAAGTGATTATAATATTTGAAAATGTATTTATCGGTAAAAATCTTCAAGGGAAATCGACCTAGTCCAGCCCTACAAGCGACATTGCTTGTAAACTTTGTTATTAACTTCCAAGTAATACTTGCAAAAGCGTAAATGCATTTTCTCGATTGGACTTTTTTCCCATTTTTCAAAACATTGTTTTTGATAAACTCCCGAAACATTGCAAGCATATGTTAGTATTGTGGATATTAGCGAATCAAATAATTTGTTAGCTTGTTGCGGTTTCAGTTTTTTAAAATCAATAGTTTGATTAATTTTTTAAAAAGCTTGCAAAGCTTTTTCTCGTGTTTGAGTTAGATGTCTTAGAAAGTGTCCTGTGTTACTCATTCTGACTCCTAAATATGTAAACACTTTCTGTTGAAAGTGAAAGTAGGATTTTACTTCAACTTTTTTTACTCAAAATCTTTACTTTTAATTTTTTCTCATTAAAGGCCCGTTTAAACGGATCAAACATGTTGGTCAAACATCATCAAACATTGTTGGACGCAACAAGTTTGACCCGTTTGAACAGCACAATCAAACATGTTGAACGGTGTTGGACGATGTTGGATGAAGTTTGACTTTGTTCAAACGTTTTCATCACATATCGTCCAACATTTACGCTCGCGTGATCAAAAATACGTAATCTTGTTAAAAAATTCATGGGCCTAGTACCGAGATCCAACATTGTTGGATAGTGTTGGATTCGTTTGAACACTCGAGTATCAATCACTGATCAAAGACGGTCCAACACCACCCAACAATGTTTGATGACGTTTGACCAACATGTTCGATCCGTTTAAACAGGCCTTAACAGTCATTTCCATACAGAACAGAAATCAGAAACTGAATTTAAACTACTTTGTAACCCTTCCCTAGGGATCGTCAACATATAATAGATGAAAAAGTTTACATCCGTCTGTACGCGCGGCTTTATCAACAAGAAACGATAACTCGTTCAAATACAAATTATGTAAAAGAATAACCCAGAAGAACGCCGCGTAAATAACTAAAACTCCTTGTGCGTGGAGAGCCTAATTGATAAAATTGTCCATTTATATTGTTTTGAAGTAATCTAATTCGTGCCTGACCGAATCGAGAGCCTTCATAAAATCAATAAAACATGCGCAAACTCGACCACCGCTTTTATTAATGACGTAACAATCGATAATGCATCGTAAAGATATGATTGTACGTTGGTCTTCATTGTTTATGCCTGCCCGCATTTGGTGACCATCCTATGGCGATCCTAGGGAATGCATTGGGTAGTATTCTAATTACGTGGCCATTCCAAGTCCATCTTCTCCGCTTTATTACTGACATGACGGGTGAGGTGGAGGTTTTCTGGTGTAGTTCTAAATTCGAAATAGTCTTAGGCTAATATTTTTTCAAAATTCTTCGAAGAAACTTTCGAATTACCAAGTTAACAAACTGTATACTCAGTTTTTGGTTCATGTATTCGTTTGCTGATGAAGCAACGCAACAACGAGCTTTAAATGTGATCATTCTTTGTATCGTTGGTAATAAGAAGCAGTCATTGGAAGAGGATATGAGAATGAAAGGTTTTATAGTTAGTGATGATTTTTTGTATCATTGGGAACGAGAAGGAGTCACTAGAAGAGGATATGAGAAGGAAAGGTTTGATAGTGAGTGATGACTCTTTGTCTCATTGGTAATAAGAAGCAGTTTTTAGAAGAGGATGTGAAAAGGAAAGGTTTGATAGTAAGTGATGATTCTTTGTCTCATTGGTAATAAAAAGCAGATTTTAGAAGAGGATATGAGAAGGAAAAGTTTGATAGTAAGTGATGATTCTTTGTCTCATTGGTTATAAGAAGCAGTTTTTAAAAGAGGATATGAGAAGGAAAAGTTTGATAGTAAGTGATGATTCTTTGTCTCATTGGTAATAAGAAGCAGTTTTTAGAAGAGGATATGAAAAGTAAAGGTTTAGGTAGTGATGATTCTTTGTCTCATTGGAAATGGTAGGCATTCATTAGAAAACCAAATGTGGTTTCCCCAGAAAGTTTGGAAGAGGGATATAAAACCAGTAGTTAGTATTACGTTTTCTCTGTGGGCCCAGTTGTTCAAAAGCCGACTAACACTAACCCAGGGTTAAAACCCACGATCCTATTTCCAATCTTACAAGGAAAGATTTTAGCGGTAATTTTAGGATTAACAAGACTTTTCCTAGAAAAATCCAAACAGTCTTCATAAATAACCGTTTATCTTTTCTTAAAGAAGAAATTCCTGTTTGAATTTTTGCTTAACCCAGGATTAAACGTAACTAGCCTTTGAACAACTGGGCCCTGGAGATTCATTTCAGTGTACAAAATAAGTCATCAGTGCAACATCATGAAATCTTTGAAGTGCTTTTAGTGTTTGTCCCTTGTGGAGGTTTTCTATGTTTTGTGATTTTTAGCAAGGAAATTAATTTACGTTCAGTTTGCCTTTCTTGCTTGGCGACTTTTAAGTTAAACGTCTCAAAAGTGTTCACCTTTATCATGTTTTAACATTGCAGATACAACTTGAAAGATGACGTGCGTGCCTCATTATATGAGGAGGCTGAGAAATGGATGAAAGCTGTTGGAAAAAGAAAATTTATGGGAGGAAATTCCCCAAACTTGGCAGACCTGGTAATTTTTGTTGTTCTATATATGTGTTGTTGTTGCCATATAATACATTCTGTCAATCAAACAAACCGAAAACTGAAATACTGTTTAAGTACTCATTCTGTAGTTTATAAGAAAAAAGAGTTAGGCAATTCAGTTTAAAAGCTTCTTATATTTAAAGTTTAGAAAATCCAGCACCGGATTCATCTTGATCAAGCAATGGGAGGTTGGTAACCTTGGGGTTATTCCCTACATATATATAGGGATGTTGTCATGTTTTTTAGGGGTCCAAACTGGCAATTTGGTATTTTTAGGGGTTTTCCAAGTTGTTGTCAACGAGCCAGCCGAGCGAAGACGCGAGGCTGGCGAGGCGACAGCATTATAGAACCGTACGAGATTTAGTACAGGCAGAAAAAATCTTGAGTGATTTGGGGAGATGTAAGTAATGTAAGATTTTATGACCTAATGCCAAGAGATTTTTTGTCTTTGAATAGACCAACCACAGTGCTTTAATTTTGTGACGTTAGCAGCATGGTGAACAAACAATTGCTCTGTAATTCGATTCTTTTTATCAATGACAATTTATAAAACAAGAATGTTGTTTTAAAAAGAGAAACATTTCAATATGCAATTAAACAGTGTTATCATACAAGTGCGTATTTTAGAATGGCTTTCACACGTAAAGCACACTGAGATATTTTAGTTTATGTTTGTTTCTAAATAGTAAAACGAGGGTAGCATGACGAGAAAACAGCTGCTATGTAATTTGATTCATTTTATCAATGACATTTATTGAAACTATTAAGATTGTCGATTTCAAAAGAAAACATTTCATAAAGCAAAACAAAATGTTGGGATAAAAGTGTGTATGTCCGAATGTTTTTTGGCTTTTTACACATATAGCACATGCTGAAACATTTTGATTTAATTTTGTTTACAAACAGTAAAAAGGAGAGTACACGTTGTGGGTGCTTATACTCAGCTACGTTCTGTCGTCCTCATTCTTTTGTCTTGCTCGTTGGCACTTTAGCGATTGCTATTACTAGTTTTATACTTTATAAGGATCATTAATTGCTATGAAGTATTTTTTAGGGTCAAAAAGTTTTATGCTTTGGTATTTTTAGGGCATTTTTCACATTTGCCAACAAACATTAGGGTATTTTTTCACATTGCCGACAAGCGTTAGGGTATTTTTTCACATTTCCCGACAAGCACCCCTATTCGTTTTACCCTAAAATACTCCCCAGGGTTGGCAACTAGTATATTTTCTAATCAGTGGCATCAAAAGGAATAGTTAGTAGTATGAGTCCTGACCAGTTTCTATATTTCTGTTCAATTTACATAAAGTAAATGCATTAGGTCAAGAAATCGTTAAATTAATAATTCTTAAAACGATTACCAGAGTTTTAATACTATACATGTTTCGGCAAGTCCCTTGCCATCATCAGTTGAAAATAAGCGCGAATCGGAAGTAAATTATAAAATATAGTTTAGAGTAAATTACACAGAGTTATGGAATTTGTTTAAACAATTGATTTCAAACTAACATGCTTAATCTGTTGATTTAAATTGGGTTTATCCCAAGGATATGTAGAGCCTCTTTGGTTTTTAGCTGGAATGCTGTTTCAGCATAATTATTTTAAAGCATTCAGATGACGCAATGTTTTTACACCTGACGTTCGAATCAAGGTGTTTGAAAATATGAGAGGCTTTGTCAGTGGCTAAATGTTCGTGTACACGTGTGGAAAGGTGTCGGTTGGTTTCACCAATATAACTGGCATTACAGCCAGCACATAATGTAACTGCCATTACAGCCAGCACATAATGTAACTGGCATTAAAGCCAGTACATAAAGTAACTGCAGCACACCTCGCTACCATATTTTTGAAGATATAAAATGAAACTGGTCTTTTACAGCTAAATTCTGTTTTTGATGGCACCACTACGAGTAGTTACATCCTATTTTCACTCAAGGTGACCGATTGATAACTGCACTTAGGTGCTGCTTCTGATGTGGATCGCTGCAATTTAACCCTTTCACTCCCAGTTATCAACTCTCAATTTCTCCTTACCTACAAAATACAAAATATAGCATTTAGTAATGAGTTAATTGGAATTGATCAAACAAAGGAAACTACTAAATATTAAAAGTGAAATTCTCTCAAACTTGTTTAATGAAATGTATGGCCTCGGGTTGGGAGAACTTAATAATTCAACTGGGACTGAAAGGGTTAAAGATAAAATACAGTTGTTCAAAGCACGTTTATACAGTTTTATTTTTCCATGAAGCTAGAAATTCCCACAACTTGAAAACAGCCAATCATATCATCATTTTTTGGTTTTCTATCAAAACAAACTTAATTGTTGACCAATCAAAACACGTGTACTATCCTAATATAATTTCATTTTCTGCCTGCTAACAATGTCCCTTTTCTTTCAGGCGGTGTATGGTGTGTTGAGCGGGTTGGAAGGACTAGACATGCATAATGATCTCATGAGTCACACCAGTATAAAGCCATGGTATGACCGAGTGAAGAGCGCTGTGACGAGACATGGTGGAACTGTTATTCAAAAACAAAAGTGACTGTTTGTGTGAAGGGTTAAAGCAACCACGAGGAAAGACAAAGATAACAACCTTTGTAAAAAAACAAAACGTGTCTCAATTTCATTGTTATTTTTCTTCACTATATCGAAGAAAAGAAGGTGGAATACACTATTCACTATAGTCGATAATAAGATTGAAAGTTTTTGAAAGTTCAAATTGCCCACAAAACTTCAAATAGTGACATTTCACCGTGTTTTTAAAATATAAGCAAACTCTACCCGGCGCACGAGCTGGCGACCATTGACTGAGTACCACCTTGTTATTAGTAACGAGTTAGGGACCAGTCAGAAAGCAACTGCTAGGGGGGCCAGAGGGAATATGGAAGGGCCATGAAAGAATTCTTGCCAAACTGGTTGGGCCACCAAATATATTTAACAATGACGGTTGGGCCACGAAACACACAAGCGGAGTGTGTGCCTAAATTCAGAATGCCTTTTTAAGAGTCTCAGGGTCTCCCCAAAATTTAAGCAGATGTAAGAGAAAAACTACAATCAACTCCATGTTCGACCAAGAATAACTGATTCTTAAATTGAAATATATAACTTAGCGTGTACTCACCATATAGTGCATCTGTTGCTAAACTTCATTCTTACCACCTGGGCTTGAGTAAACCATTTATTTCTTTAGTCATAGTGGCTGAAATATTCTGGGTGGGCTACAAAAAATTTTGCAATAAATCGGATGGGCCTTAAAATCTTATTGCCAAGTTTTGGGTCGGTCGAAAAATGTTTTAGTAAGTTTGAAAAATTCCCTCCGGCTCTCCCTAGCATGCAGATACGTTCTGAGTGGTCCTTAGGGCAACAGAATCTCCTGATGTACGGGAACAAGTTACGGTATTTTCGTTTTTTGTGACACGGATAAACTTAATATCAACACATGTGCAGTATATGTATCAGACAAAGTAGTGACAGTAGAGATGTTCGTTTTATTTTGAGCTTTTAGGGATGATTCAACCTTTGAAAATCAATAACTGATTAAAGCTGTGTGCGATAACAAATATTTGTTTAACCTAACAAGAATCAGTGTGAATCGCAAGTTTAACCCTTGGATTACAACAAAAGCTGAACTGATTTGAATTCAGCCAAATATTATGAATTTTTCGAAACTTGAAATTTTGAAGTTGTTTCAGTTCACTTTCATCTTATAAGAGTACGTACACGGCAATGAGTTGTGTTCGGTGTCACGTGCGTGCTAATAGCTTTCTTGAAGTTGAAGGCACTAAAATGGCGACTAAGGTCAAATACGTAATATAGAAAAATATATATAGTTTTGCTCGTACATGTATCTCCACTCTGAATAAATATAAAACACAAGAATTCCCAGGGTGTTTTACGTCATTGGTTATAAAATACGTGAATGTTATCGTTTTGCAATGCATTGATTGTATTATATTTTTCTGCTAGAAACAATTTAAGGCTGAATAAATCGTCAAGAAACTATGATCAATAAACCTTGGAAGAACTTAATGGTTCTTATTAAAAAAGCATGGAACACAATGGAAGGCATTTTTTTTAAAATTTCTCACCTCTGATGTGCATTTTAGAGACTCTCTTTACAACTCTGGGCCCAGTTGTTTAAAGGCTGGTTAAGTTTAACCCAGGGTGGGGCAAAAATTCAAACAGAAATTTTTTCTTTAAGAAAAGGTAAATGGTTATTTATGAAGACTGTTTGGATTTTTCTTGGAAAAGACTTGTTAATCCCAAATTTACAGCCTAAATCTCTTCCTGTAAGATTGAAAGCAAGATCGTGGGTTAAACATTTAATCCTGGGTTACTGCTAACCAGCTTTTGAACAACTGGGCGCCCCTGGTCTGTGAGGTGGTCATTTTAAAATTTCGTCAAGTCCATGTAAATGTTTGAGTTGGCCGCATTTTTCGACTCCTTAGTTTTTTAAAACAGTCTTATTAAAAAACCTTTCGTTTCCAAGCCGCTTAAACACTGCTGATTTGAAAGTATTTAATGAAGGGTTTACAATAAATTAGTGGCTATTGTTTTCATTACAAAGCGTGTGAGTTGCGAAACCGGTAATTTGATATGAAAATATTTAAGTGTGAACAACTGACTGACGTATATTGCTGTTGAGCTGTGTCACGAAGTGTTAAATTAAACAAACTCTATAAACCTTCATTTTGACGAACATGCTGTTCAAGTTCTGGTTTTCAGGCGTATTATTCCTGTATTTGTTTCAATATCTTTCAAATTTCAGCAATGCGAGCGGACTCGTAGCAAGTGGACGGAATGTGTGTTCTTTTCAACAAAGGTACTCCGTTACTAGTCAATAAATGTAGTACGTGAGTTAGTTTGTGTGGCAGAAAAAATATAGCTTGTTCGAAATGATTGCGTTTGTTTGTGGTGCCAAGTCGAAGTGCTTTGAAAAGTAAAGCCAGCTATAATGCTAACATTTTAACTCTTCCTGATAGCGTGTTTTTAACTTGTGGTATTGTTTTTAAAATCAAATTTCTAACTCTATTGGAGGTCTTGTGGAGGTTCATAGTGTTACTGCCATCCTAGATCATTTAGCGCAGGTCAAGGGACTCATTTCTATGAGAAATTTCTAAGACTTTCTTCGACTCCGCGGTAAACTGAGCGTAAAAGAAAAACAGGTGACTTGTTTACAATTTTGTCTTTAGTATTAAATGTCGAAACGGTTCTCGTTTAAACTAATGGATATAAAAACTTACTTTTTGAGAAAATCCCGAAAGAAGCATAAATTCTTTCCCCATGGTAAAGTCTTAAGGTCGGAAAGTTTTCAACATGTTTAAAGATTATCTCTTTGTCACGCTTTTATAAAACTTTTTTTACAACCAGGTAATACTGAAAATGTTCAGAGCTTAAAAACATGCTAAGAACTATAAACGTAGTTGAGAAAATGTTGATTAATTTTTATACTGTGCGACGTTGAAAACCGAGAAAAAAAAAATTTTCTGCCTACTCATGTTGCTGTGTAAACTTGTAAGGCCGCATAGTTTGCAGATAGTTTTTAAAAGTAACAACTCTAGTATATCTACATCAGATATATATCAAATAGCATGGCTAATGTAACAAGTGTTTTCCAATAAATTGCAGTTTTAATACACCTTCTCAAACTCATTAATAATTCATCGACTTAAAACAAAAGAAATCATAACCGTGACCATGGTTTGGATATGTGATCTTAATTAGCATATATTTTGATAATTTTATTTCTTCTTTTTCTCCTCAGTTTAAGTATCGATTGAGATGAAAAATCTCACACTCGAGACAGTGATTTATCTCATTTCCGAAAACCTCGAATTTCGTTAAAAAATACACCACTGCGCGATGTATTTTCAACTCTCTGTTGTGAAACAAAGTCTCTCGTGTTTGATTTATTACGTAAAAGTTTAAATGCCAAAGTTATCCCATGTTTTTACGCAGAATGGGACAAGTCTCCTCTTCAACTAACTCAGTTCTACATTTATTAATCTCAAATTTGCGTGTGATTCTGAAAGAGTAACTGTGCTATATATGCGCTGGTAAGAGTATTTTGAGCTTATAAATAGATACCTTAAGCAACGAGGACGGGAACGTGATCGACGACGGCTCCGAGAAATCACCTTTCTAGTTTACTCTTTATTGTTTTTGTTCGGGTAAAATGGGATTTGCTTTCTTTGCATTGCACTTTGTGAATAGAAAAACGTTTAATTTTTTCTATAAAGCTAGACAAATACAGAGAAAGCTTTTGTCCACGAAACTCCAAAGAAAGTGTTTTCATGTTCTACGTTTAGCAAAATCTCCGTGCACGTGCTCTTCTCGGTGAATTCCAACGTGCAATTATTGTATTTACTATTGTTTTCTGCCGTCCACGTTGCTAAAGAATGTCTCGGGTGAAGCTTTTCATGTAGAGTTTTTGGCACTGCTTCTGTCTGTCATATTTAAGGGTTTCCAGTTGTATGATATTTATGTTCCTGTTATTAAAACCTATAACACTGAAAAGTTTTATTCTCAAAAAATAAAAACCTGATATTATAGAGTGCTTCTAGACAATAATGTACAATCACTATATAAAGTAACAGAGAACAAGAATTAAGTCTAAATGTGATAACTAAAATACAGGGTTTTCAAATTGAAAAAAAGTAGCAGGAGGAAATTGTAAAGTAGCCGGAGCACTATCTCATCACCAATAACGGCAGCTTTGTGGAGTGGGGTGAGCACCCCAGCCCCTTCTGCAGAGAGGAATGGGAAGCTTCCGCCAGAAAATATTGAAAATCAGGGTGTCTTGATTAAATGAAGTTTATTCCTTTGCATTTTTTTCACCCAATAGTTGAACGCCACTATACACTTATGAACAAGGGTTAGTGTTGAAAAACTTTGTAAAATTAGTTGCTTTTAAAGTTTTACAAAAATGGTACGGTATGCTTTTACATTTGCATGAGAGCAGTACTTATTACATTGCAGTATCATTTAACTTCTTGTACCTCCAACTAAAGTGCAATACAAAACAATAAAAAGTATATTGCAAGGACCCCAATGGATTTTGTTTACTTTATTAGCAAACAACGAAAACTCAGCATTCATCGGGTTGGTCTTCTTGAATGAACTTTAATGAACTTGAAGCCTTCCTAGAATCGAATTGCTATCAGAAACTCGAATTATTTTTCTTGTTTTGAAGTGTTTTTGAACTTTTTGAGTTTTTATAATTCTAGTGTGTTTAAGGCAGTGTTGGATTGATTCGCGTGTAAAACAAATTAAGATTCGCTTGCTTTTTTTTTTAAAAAAAGTTTTATAACGCTATACTCATTGCATATATATACTTTACAGGGGTAGGTGTCGAAAGATTGCAGTAAAATTGAAGTGGATTTATTTATGAGTCGTTGCGTAAGTCGAAGACTTAATCGATTTTAGGCTTTAAAAGCAGAGTTTGAAATTCTCATACAACGCTTTCTCAATCAATCGATTGTAATTTTTAGTTACACAGATTAGCGTAATTTTTTAACTTTGTCAATTTATCGAGCAAAATTTATAAAATAATTACAATAGATACACAATAGGATTGGCAAAGCCAAAACAGGATCATGCATTTTACACTATGCATTAGTAAATATTAACCAAAATTTTGTTTTATTCGAAGTGCATCGTGTATAGTGTAAATTTTGCACTATCCAAAAAAAACCGATCTAAATACACGATGCACGATTGTCCAAGTTTGTGACGGCTGTGTACACGAGTTCCTTGCCCATACTTTGAAGTTGCGACCCCCCAAAATGCATTTTCCTGCAGTTTCAGCTTAAGATCGTTTTTGCTTTATTAATGAAAG
Source organism: Zoanthus sanctaehelenae (assembly GCA_028564885.2). Taxonomy (NCBI): domain Eukaryota; kingdom Metazoa; phylum Cnidaria; class Anthozoa; order Zoantharia; family Zoanthidae; genus Zoanthus; species Zoanthus sanctaehelenae. The sequence continues at coordinate 17,777 of JAOTRI020042765.1, forward strand.
AGAGCTGCAGATGAATCAACGGAATTAACGTAATATTGCTACGAAGCAG
>JAOTRI020042844.1:0-17789 GCA_028564885.2 Zoanthus sanctaehelenae
TACTGCATTTTCGCTGCTTGTGACATCCGAAGATTTCAGTGTGTTCTGAATAGAAGACTACTCGCTTTGCATTCAGCAATTATACCATAATTTACAAACATTATCATATTTTAATTATTAATTATTACTGAACAACACTTATCAATAAAGTGACACATTATGTTATCTTATCACCAAAACTGTCAACCAAAATAAAAAAAAACATCAAATAAAATTTGAAATTCTTTATTGCTTTTTACCTACCTCTTTTTGGGAAAACAATCTTGCCATTTTCAAGCATGTTTAAAATAATGTCGCTTGTTTAAACAAAAACCGTTAAAAACAGGATCATTTAATGTAAATTAATGAGAGAAGATAAAATCATTTTTCTTTATGTGAGCAAACAAATTACTTGAACTTGACAAGTTCAGTTGTCAATATTGAAAACCATATTTAGAAAACGCCAAAATAGTTGCCAAAATACCCTGATACAAAATGTTTGTTTTGCACAGAATACAAAAAATGGTATTAAACAGCTTTCACTCTAAAATAACTTTTCCTAGCTCATGCAAAATGTACTTCAGCCAAAGCTCTAACCTCTGCTTTCAAAAGCAGGAATCAAAGCTCATATCTTAGCTGATAAAAATTAAAAAAATTACTAGCGTTTCTATTGGTCAACAAGATCAGTTTGTTTACTAGCGCTATAAAGCATTAGCTGAACAATATGATAAGCTGTCGCATTGTTGTTAGAATTTTCATGAAAGAAATAAACTCTTCCAAAGTGCTTCTTAGTCTGTGGTCGGTGTCTTCGTCGACTGTGTCGTGGCTTTTCAGTGATCACGCTCGCGTTAATTTTAAAAAAGGAGAATTTAGCTTCAACTTTTTCTTTATAGTGGTTCTCTAAATCTGAATTTCTGTTTTCTGTCTCCAGATCCTGCATGCAACAGAAACATTTCAAAACAAAAACGTCATTCTTACTCGTCTGCTGTAAGGCTCGTTTTTATATGTTAAAAAGAATACTGCGAAGCAATAATGCCCCTGAATGTAGAGATATAACATTTTATATTGTTGTGTTTTGAAATTCTTTAATCAAAATGTCCCTGCCCAGCTCGAGGTGGTTTGGTTTTTTGTCGGCGGTCAGATTTCAGTCTGAAAAGGGCGTTCCCAAACGCGTGCTTTTTGCTTCCATTCTTGCGTTTGTCATGCGCAAGCTGTAGGCATTTCTTGCTAATACACACTTTACGGAATAACAGGTTGAGAGATTTTCTGACGTTGTCATAGTTCTCAGCAGCTGACACCTCAAAGAACATGCAGCCCAGCTGGTCAGCGGCTGATTTGCCTTCCTTGATCTCAACTATATATTTAAGAAAATTTTAGTAGAAAATTACTATATATACAATACATTTTGCAATCTGGTTTATCATTAAGTAAAATTAAAGGGAAAACCTTTAAAAAGTTTAAAACTTGCACAAGCAATTTAAGATTATTAAAAAAGAAATTAGATAAAAAAAAGTGTTATCCAAGCAAACTTCAAATCTTTACTTTGTAGCCAGCACCAACTGCAGATAAAATATTTAAAAGGAGTCAACTGAAAATGACTTTTAGCTCCACTATAGTTGAATATTGGCTTTGCATTGTATCGCTGTAATTACGGTTGATGTTATGATATGGTCTCAATGGTGATAATGATGATAATAATAATGAGGATGATAATTGATAATGATAATGATAACGATAATGATGATAATGATAATGATTTTGATGCTGATAGTCATTATGAGAATGACAATGATGATGATGGTGATGATGATGATGATGACGATAATGGTGATGGTGATGGTTATGATGATGATAGTGATGACGATGATGGTGAAGATGATGATGATAATGATGGTGATGATGATGATGATGATGATGATGATGATGATGATAATGATGGTGATGATGATGATGATAAAAACAAAAATGATGTTAATAGTGATACCCCGATATCGGTGTACGGGTACGGGTGGTGTACTCGTACACGTAAAATGTTCATGTGCTTAACTATTTCGATTAAGATAGCCGAAGAATTAACACGCTGGGATCGGTAAGGAAATTTGTAAAGATGGCGGCTGCAGCGGCGAGGTTGGCTCTTTTTCCTCTGAAATACGTTGACTGAATTGTTTAATAAAGTCTAACAAATGTATCAAAAATCCTTCTTCATTCGTTCGACACTGAGGATGAGGACATCGAAATTCTTTTTGTGGATGCTTTGAGCCAAATTCCGTTTAGTTGTGTTTTAAAATGGACATTGGACGAGCAAACTTGCATCGATTTGTTTAAGTAACAGCGACTTGGAATTATAGTCGTCAAAACAAAGGCAGGGTTCGAACACTGTCTTCCCTTAGTTAAAAGAACAAGCACGCAAAATTAACTTTGTACATGTATGTCGCTTAATTCATACAAAATCTTCTTCAAATTCTACATTTCATATCTTAACAACAAGCTGCAACAAATAATTTATTCATAAATAGGCTTATTGAAATATCATTGGCGGGAAGTCCCTCGACCGAAAGCTTAATATCGCAAACCCCGCCATTTCATCGAGGCACATCACTAAACATTTCTTTTCATTGTCAACTTCAACATTGACTCCCTGCTAAATTTGTCAATGCTATTTCTTTTGCGAAACTCAAAAGTTCGAGCAATTCTCAGAAATCCCCCCAAATACCGCCACAAATTGATATCGTTTCAGAGTTCAACCAGCGCATTTTAGGTCCAAAATCAATACATTTTTAAAGAGCTTTCTTTACAACTGAAATTCAAATTTGACAAAAATATTTGAACAGAATTGCAATAACATTGCCAAGGAGTCATATAATTTATATTTGTACTTAAAAAGTCTTGCAGTTACTCGTAAATCTTCTACGGATAAACTGTTGTCTACCCCGGAAAAACGGCTGGTTCTACCGGGTAAGGTCGATGACGTCACCACAAAATGAAAAAAACATGGCTCTACCCGTTACCCATACACCGATTTCGGGGTATTTTAAGGACTCTATTAAGTCAGTGGCGATGTCTCTCAATCGTGAATGGGTTTCATTGGTCGTCGATGGCGATTGATCGATCGCCTGGGTCTTCATTTAGCATTGCGAAAAACGACTATAAAGTTTCCACGTAATTAACTGAGCTTAAGACTCATAAAACCGCATTATCGTTTTCTAGATAAGTCGCGAAAACAAAGATCAGCTTGACGAATACTTCCACTAACATTTAACCAAGAGTTTGACATGATGAAATTGTATTAAAGTGTTTTCAAGAGCAAATACATGTTGTCTCCATATTTAAAAAATTCGGTCAACAACTGATTGGGTCCACAAACGAACACCAACGCTTTAATTAAATAACAAAACAGAAACAACCATATAAGCACATTTATTATATCCTCTTAGATGCTTGATGAATGCTTTCTTGCAAAGAATTTAATGCGCGATTCATACCTGTTCTGCCTTTTCTCACGATACGTGGACAGACATCTGGAAAAGAAAAACCGGCCGTGTGCGTTATCGAAGAAACGGATTGACCGGATGTGCATAAATTCTTGTAAACAAAGAAGCTATTTGGCTTCAAGTTGTCGATCCAACCATATATGGCAAACGGAAGTAAAATCCAATTTTATCTCCCAGAATAGGATTGCTAACGTTGCTAACGTTGCTAACGCTCCGTGATGACGTTATGAACATACCTTCTCTGAGATGCTCCAGGTCGGATTTGTTTCCCACCAGCGCCACGTGTACCTCATCTGTTCCCTTTCCGTCATAAATGTTCTCCACCAGTTGTAACGCTGCACTAAAGCTGTCCTTGTCGGTTATGCTATAAACCACAAGAAATGCGTCCGCCCAACGGATGCCGTTCTCACGGCAAGAGTTTTCGCGCTACAAAATATAGTTGGTAAACAAGGGTCAAGTCAATCAATAGACGGTTTCCGATGCCATTTTGTCGGGCGAGCAAAAAGGCTAAAGTTAAAAGCATTTGCTTGAAAACGCAAAGGCAAGTTTAAGAACTAGGCTTCACTAACAAATACTGTCAATTTTAGCCTTTTTGCCGACCAATTAAAATGGCGTCGGAAACTGTCACAAGGTCCATTACTGGAAGCTTCGTAACATACATCTTCTGTTTAAGTTAACGAAGGCGCGGTTGCTGGGATCCCTACCTTCCACCCACAAGTTCCAAGGTTGAGATCTTCGCACTCCCGAGATGATAAAATTTGTGTGACTTTCTTTCCGCGGAAGTTGAATTACAATTCGTTAAAGAAAGTAAAACTTACCTCATTGATCAGTGTCTAATGTAGAGGGAAACTAGCTCTTATCTGCTTAACGAGGCTTCGCCTCGACCATTATTTACATTTCTCGTTCATTTTATCGTCAACTAGTGGATATATATGTAAAAAAACTACTCACTTCCAGTAACTAACCCTTAAATAATTTCATGATGTCCTATATATCAATTTTCAGTACGGAGAAATTGAAGAACGGGAACACTACAATGTTCACAATATATACAGTTTCATCTTTCTTAGGTTTTTAAACAAGAGCTTTATTAAAATGAAAACATTTAGAAAAAGAACAAACTCTTATGGTGTTGAGTACATTACTTATTTTGCAAACGGCATCTGTTACTCTTTTACGTTGCAAATTAAAACACAATTGTTAGTAAATGGATGTACAACTTTGCCGACACGTTTACGTTTAACGCTTTGTTATTCTAACTGACTTGATCTTCCTCAGCAATTAAACAAAAAGCAAAAGAAAAATTTTGTAAATAGTTTAACCACATGTTTTAGTAGAAACAATGAAAACATCTTTCGAATGAAAACATGGAGTTAAAGTATGAATCTAATTTGCAATAAATAATAATGCAGATATGATATAAAAAACCAATTCTATATTTGGAAAACCACCTGCCGTCGTGGCGAAAAGCTTTTGAATTATCTCTTCTCATTAAAGCTGAACAATAGATTGAGAGAAAAACACTCAGCTATACTTTCTTTTCGCTTTCTGAGAATAACGCTTCATTTTTAAAGGTTTGCAGCTTTAAATTATCTTTATTCATAGTTCAGGTTTTGAATTGATTCATCTGCGGGTCAAATAAATTTCCATGGCAGACAACGATATCGAACTTTTAACTTCCTTAAACGGAGAAAGATATGGCGAAAAGTTGTGTTTATACTTAAACAACTTTAGAAAGCAGGAATTGTTATGTGACACGACTCTAATTGTGGAAGGGAAGACATTTCTCGCTCATCGCAATGTGCTGTCTGCCAGCAGCGGTTATTTTCTTGGCCTTTTTACCACCGATATGAAAGAAGGAAGAGAAAGCCAAGTAACTTTGGAAGGATTCAAATCGTTTATTATGGAGGATTTATTGAATTTCATTTATACTGGTGAAGTTCAGATCAATGAGTCCAATGTAAAAGACCTAGTTTCTGTCGCTGATTATTTATTAATCAACAACCTGAAGGAAAAAGGCAACAAGTATCTCGAAGACTCTTTAAAACCAATCAATTGTTTGTCAACTCGCCATTTTGCTGAAAAATATCAGTGTTTCGAATTGCAAACAAAGGCAAAAAACTTTGTTTCACTTCATTTTGTTTCTGTTTCTAAATGCAATGAATTTCTTAATTTATCCATTGAACAAGTTACAGATTTATTGATAGACGATGAAATAAAAGTAGATTGTGAGGAACAAGTTTACGAAGCTGCGATTTCGTGGGTTTACCATAATCTAGAAAAAAACCGACACCATTTTCGTGATCTTCTGAAATGTGTTCGGCTCCATTCGATGTCAAAATATTATCTCGTAGAGGTTCTAGAAAAAGAACAACTGTTGATAAACAATCTAGAATGCACTCTGTCATTATACATGGCCATGAAAACCTTTGTTCTTTCTAGTAGCACTTCTTTAGAGAAATCCTCACCTCGTAACTGTCTCTTAAAGCATCGCGAGGCAATCGTGACGATATGGGGGCCTGGTGACGAGATGCGCTCCTCGACCCAATGCTATGTGCCTGAAGAAGATCAGTGGTACAATTTGGCACCGATGTTAATACCCCGTTTCAGTCATGGTGCGGCCGTTTGCGAGGTTGGTTCATCATAGCATATGAAAAGGTTTTGAAGTAAGAATAGTTTCTGACAGAAATCTAGTCTAAACGGCTCGCGAAAATTTCGGAATGATTAATCGAATCAGATCCGTTTCTATATGAAACCAAAAAGTCTTTCTTAATTGACCTTTTAAAAACTCTATAAATCATTTTCCCAACCGCCGTCTGGTCAGCCTAGTTGATAAGGTCTCAGTCGGATCGGGTTCGATTCCTCTCAGACTCTTAAAATACGTGAGAAAAAGATGCTGTCTTTGGTCTAACATCTGAAAATTGTTAGATTTTCGTGTCTTATCGAATAAAGACATTAAGTTTAAGCACTTGGATGCATATTTGCGCTGAAAGATTCCTGAGACACTGTTACATCATACATTTTCACTTCCATATATGTAAGCCCAGTTGCAGTAAATCTCGCTTTGCAATTAGTACAAAACAATGGTCTTTTAAAATCGCAATTGTTTTTAAACCAAATGCAAAGCGAGCTCTTTTACAAGAGGGTCTACATATGCGGAAGTGAAAATTGATTACGTATCAGTGTCTCAGGAATATTTCTCAATCTGCGTCTCAGTGTGTGTGTGTATTGTCATGTGCAAGGTTCCATTCATTATTCATTTTCTACAAATATGCTTTAAAGTTAAACTTTTGCTCCATTTCGGTTGCGTTTTTTCAGGGTTTTATCTACACCATGGGAGGGGTGTCCTTAAATGGGCATCTCTCCAGCACGGAGAGATTTGATTATAGAACCAACACATGGGCTGGAGTTGCACCGATGACAAGAGAGGTCTCCGCACTAGGAGTGGCAGAGCTTAACGGGTTTCTGTACGCTATTGGAGGCTGGAATAGAGGAAAACCGCTGGATACAACTGCAAGGTTTGAACAGAACTTAACAATTTAATTGGGCCGAAACGTCTTGGGTAAAATAGGTTCATTGAATAATACACTATGTGCCAAGATTTTTGGAGCTGGGGGTGGGTGGGGCAAGATTGTGGTGGGAGGGAACACTGACAAAAAATGTTCATTTACAAGAATTGCATTGGTCTTTTGATTAAATTGCACCTCAATCATCTTCTTTCACGTGAAGACCCCATCATACTAAGTCATTATAACTTTTTGGAAGATTCCAAGTCTTTTTTTTTATAATTCTCCAACATAGCTTTTAAAAGTGTAATTTCTTGTAGGACAAGCAATCTTATCTCTTTTATTTATTTATTTATTTATTTATTTGTTTGTTTGTTTATTTATTTATTATATATTTATTTATTTATTTATTCAACTTTCACTGAGTATAACAACTAAATATGGTAAATAATAGTTAGATGACAGTTAATGCAAATTAGTAATATAATAAATATAACAATAGTGAAAAGCTATAAAACTCAGTGAGTCACTGTCACGACAGAGCAAACTCCAACTAGGTGATAGCCAATTAGAAACAACGGTAAAAGAGACCCTTCTTTATTCAGAGGGTGGGGGTGAGGTGACTAGGGAGGGACCGTCATGCTCAAACGATCCGCCTTTTGAATGTTTTTTAAAAGCATAATGATTTCATTTAAATTATTTTTATCCAGCAAACTTGTATCACCGCATTTGACAGAATAGTAGCCTATTCCCTTACAATATTAACACGTCCAGTGGATCCACTCCCCTCCCCCCCATACTTCCTTAGGTTGCTTGCGCTTAAGGCGCTTGAATCCTTCCTGCCTTCATTCGACGCCTATTTCAAGAGATGTCATCACAAAAAATAGAAACAGATCGACAATTTAAATGTTCGTGTAATAATTCAGATTAATTTTCTTGCATAAAAAATTTAGCCAAAGTTGGCCTTTGGCGAAACATGTACTAACCGTGGCGTTTCGTACATCAGTTTCTGGTCGCAGTGAGTTTTACTGTTTACAGGAACTCTGACTCATCTTATTGTCCTCATCACATAAGCTTGGTTTATTAATAATAATAATAATAATAATAATAATAATAATGATAATAATAATAATAATGATAATAATAATAATGATGATGATGATGACGATGATATTTGGATTAACAAGGATATAGGATTAGTAGACTAATATGCTTATCTGACCTTGGTTTGACTATTATCATTGTTTTCCTTTCTTTTGTTTGTTTTTTCTTTGTTTGTTTGTTTTCTTTTGTTTTGTTTTTCATAATTATGTACATAGATTATAGTTGACCTTTATATTTCGCTTCGCACTTCCAAGTTTGTATATGATAATGACAACTTGATGTTGCCTAAACTTCAGTTTTTATCGTTAGTGTTTGATTTTAAATCATTTCCTATATCCTTGTTAATCCGTTTGTTTTTAAATTATGATATTAATGACTTTATCTAGGTATCAAACCTAACCTAGTCTACTAATTGGTGACACCATCTTTACCACTCTAAGGTGGACGGAAAGCTTCATATGACAGACACACACACAAAAACACAGATACGTCTCAAAGGACCTAAGATTTAACTGTCTTATCCTAAAAGACACGAAGGTCTAACCGTTTGCAGAAGTTAAAGCAAAGGCAGCATCTTCCTATAATAATTATTCCATGACCATGAGTGCTGGGGGGCCGGGTATCTAACCAGGCCTTCCCCACGATAGAAAGTAAAACGATAAACATTCCTTAATCATGTTGCTTGATGTTAATCTAGATACGACCCAAGGACTAACAAATGGGAGTCGATAGCGCCTTTAAACACAGCTCGTGGTGGACCCTGTGTCATTTCCTGTACATCGTTTCTATACGTTATTGGAGGCAAAACAAAAAGTACTCGTGACAACGAGTCGTTCGTGTACCTTAAGAGTGTCGAACGTTTCAATTGGAGAACTAACACGTGGTACAACGTCACTTCAATGCAAACATGCCGCGCTTACGCATGCGGGGTTGCTGTTAAACAAAAACTTTTTGTGATTGGCGGAACAAAGGATGACCTCCTGTCGTCACATGACTCTTGCGAGGTGTACGATCCGGAAGTTGATTGTTGGAATTTTATAGCAAGTATTAATATTCCACGAGCGCTGGCTGGAGTTGCACATGCATGCCATAAGATATACATCTTTGGAGGGAAAAAAAGCTGTCGAGAAAGAACTGACAAAGTAGAGTGTTATGATCCTGAGCTCAACTCGTGGAGGATTGTGGGATCAGTACCAAATTGTATGGGCGGCATTCAGTGTTGTGCTGTCAAACTCCCGAAGGAGATCATTAAATCTTTACCTAAAATTTCATAAATATTGCGGGAACCAATCAACATTCTATTACTAATTATAAAATGATAACGTGTGCGCATGCGTACTTTATTTAAAAAAGTCTTAATTAATAAAACGAGTTAATATACAATCCCTTTCGAGCAGTTTATCATTCTTTCATCAGTCTAACGCCGTTGCTGTAGTAAAGAATCCTTACTTAAGGCTTTAACTTTTAGGCCAGCCCGTATTATTCATGGTACATTCAAGGAGATAATGGACGCCTACTTAGTACTTACGTTTAACGCTAAAAACTGCAGGTGTTTAGTTCTACTACACATGCGCAATGGAGAAATGGGAGACGTTTATAAGCTCTTAAGCTTTTCATTGTTCAATATTACAATTGAATTCAACTTATTCTTAATTTAACAATCCCAAAAGCATCATGTTACACTTCATTATACATTATATAAATATTCTATACAGAAAGGAGGAGGTCTGATATTTCAAATAGGCCTCACGACTTCTTATCAGACCTCCTCGCCATTATTATAGACATTTTTTTCTTTGTTTCTTATAAGTTTGTTTAATGGCAAAGAAACTATTATACTGTTATTTAGAATAGACTGCGAGCAGTGTTCTTCTTTTCCCCACATTCAGTCGAACGTAGAAGTTATATGTTACCTTCCACGGGAAAACAAACATTAACGACTTTCCGTTTTTGCACGGAAACCCGTGTGCAGGTTGTTTGCAAGTCGTTTAAAATTTCGACCCACTCGTGCAAACGACTTGCTCACTCGTTTAAAATTTCGACCCACTCGTGCGAACGAGTAGCCAGGTCGTTTAGCATGACTTCTTCACCCGTTTGGGACCCGTGTGGTAGTCGTGTGTAAAATCCGTTTCACGGAAAGTCGTTAATGTTTGTTTTCCCGTGGAAGGTCACATATTGTGGGCGGGAAAGGGTGTCAGCTTATACTGTACTTCTTGATGGGGTCCTGGGTCACCGGATAGATTTCCTCTGCTGATCGTTTTTACTTTTTAGAGAAGTCAAATGGTTAGTGGATAAAGAGGTGACTTGTTTTTCACCCTTTTTCGCAGCCAGAGGCTGAATTGCAAAGGACGCAGCTCAACAAGGTTAAACCGAAGGAACCGCGCTGCCGTCTGGGCCCTCGGCCCTAGAGCAAAATTCATACACATGATGACCTCGGAGCAGCAACACCACGTGCAGATTTAATCAGTTTGGAGCTGAAGATTCTTAAAATATGTTGCTGAAAAGCCAGTATATTAAAATTTGTTTCAGTCTTTTTACTATATACTTTGACAACAACAAGCAATGTTTTTGTCGAAATTAAGACAAATGGCATATTTGTCTAAAATGAAAATAACTAAAAATATTGAAGTAAACATTTTTTAAAAGGAAGGTTAATGCAGCTACATTTGAGTCATTTGGAACTACTTAAAAGAAAAGCGTGCGATTAATATTAACTTATTATTATTGAATTAGTAGCAGATCATCGAAAATTTGACAATTTATCTAAAGTTTTACGGTAACTGGTTAACTTTTCCTTTTTTTAAATAAAGAAAAAACTGCCAATACACACAGACGTACATATGATGTCAAACCTATAGTTTTCAGCTTCACTGAAAATTGCTTTGGCTTCTTGACTAAAGTTTGCAGATAACAATTTTACATCAGATTTTTCATTTACCAAATTGCAGTTCATCAACAACACGTTTTCTTTAGAAGAGCTACTTTATTTTATGATTCGATACAGTACTAAGTACATGCTGATAAAGCATTTTATACATAGCAGTTATGCAATGGTTTCGAGTGGAATACCGTAGAATATGGCATGCGTCACTTGTACTTTCCGTATACACACGAGCCTTTATAACTAATTTATCCCATGCATTAAAAGATACAACTACTAACCAATTTGTCCCCCGCGTGGAAAACGAAAAACGAAAACTGCCGTTTGTGCTGACGTTTTAAGCTCTGGTGAACACTGATGAATCTAAATTGAAATCATTGTAAGCATTTGTTGAGACTCATTTCGCCTTTCTCTGAAACGTATGCATTTAGGGGCTGTTTACATGGAGAAAGATAGCCCTAGCGGTTTTTCGCGTGAAATTTAACGTGGTATTTACTCGTCAGGCAGTGAATTTTTCTATAATATTCAACGGTTTTCAAGGCCTTTGATTGGCTGTATTTTTTAAGGCATCGGATAAAGAAAAGTACCACATACGGTATATGTATTGTTTGTATAAATTGTCTAAAATTAGTAAAAATATTTCAAGAACATGTTTAAGAACATTTGAGGATGATAAACCAAAATTACGAGTATATAAGAACGTTCAGACTTCGTGTACCGGTTAACGAAATTAAACAAGACTTCTGACTGTTGGCTAAAGTACGGTTAGGGCAAGCATTACATTAATTCCTTTTGATTGGTTGAAACGATCTGAAACTGACTTCAGTCGGTACACGAGGACAGAACCAAAAAGAGAGAGTACAATGTTCACAATTTGGTTATAAGTTTTCAGGGGGAATTAACTTCCAATTCTCGCTCAGCGCAAGACAGAAAAATTTGCCGAAAACAAATAGAAACGCTTGCTATGTTGTCAAAGGCTACATTTTTGAGAACCTACCTTGTCTAAAGTATCCCGAATCTCAAACGTCAGTGAGTCATCCTCCAGTTTCACTGTGTGGCTGTACGTCTGTTCTGCGAGATAATGAAAAGCTGGTATAAACACAAAAACTGAAGAGCTCTTCAGAGCGTTACACCATTTAAGGCCCTGTTTATATGGTGCATTTAAGGCCCTGTTTATATGGTGCATTTTTTGAATGGTTTATCTTGAATAAGTACAGAATATTCAAAGCATATTTTCTGTCCCTTCATATTTGATGAAAACCGAGCAGAACGTTTTTGAAAATTCAGCTTTTCAGGAGAGCAGATAAGCGAAAACTTATGAGTTGAGCACGATGGACTCAACAGCTCAAGAATTCTCGCAAACTGTGCCAAAGTTTTTGAACAAGCCATGCAGGCACGAGCAACATGTTTTAAACGTGAGTGTAAATTCTTCTGCTGGGACATCAAATGCTCAAAAGAAAATATTCTTAAAAACCAGAAATTATTGAAAGTACTGTATTAGAGCTTTCGGCCTCTATCCGGCCTTTATCAATGAAATGATACATGATAGCATTTAGTGTCCCGCCTCATTAAATAGGGGACGAACAAGGATCCAAAATAATACCCATGCAGAGTCCCTACATATTTCCCATTTATGTTTAACAATCGAAATTGCTTCTCTTATTTTTCTCTCAGACTCATGATCAATTATTTTAAGATTAGGCCAATCGATGCCGTAATGAGGGTGCTGCCGTGATCGTTGATGGCTAATTTTCAATCTGCCAAAGCGACGGATTTTTTGGTTTCTTTAATCTAGTACCGAGTCTGCGCCCAGTTTCCCCGACATACTCTGCATCACAGCCCATACAGTTGATACAGCCGTTCCACATTTTTGCTCATCAATAATACGATCTCTCACATGAACTAGGTGTTGGCAAAGAAAAATATTGTTTTAGTTTTAACAAAGACAAAATACACTCACCGCTTTCTGATTGATATTCCCAGATATAGCGACGAGTGATGTAACGAACAATGAGTGCTGTGAAGAAAGCGGTATATTAAATGTAACTGAAAATGACAATCACAAATGCTATAATTACCATAATCAATAATATTACATTATCATTATAAACATAATCTTCATATGAACACCATACATTTAGAAGAGTCTTATAGCAATGTGCGAGGTGTCAGTCATTAGTAGAATGTTCATGTTCAGTCACACGTGTAACGAGGTTGCAACATGTCTCCCACACGAGAAGTTATACGTCAATGCAATTTACGTATAGACTTCTTTCATAAATGACGACTATTTATATCTTTTGTCTTCATTCAAATTAGCCTCACTAGTCTCGTGTTCGAGCAGATTCAAAATTCAAAAGAATATCTTTCCACAAACGAGCCTTGTGAGGCTAATGTGAATAAAGGCAAAGAATGTTTAAATGGTCGCCATTTATGAAAGAGGTCTATTGCATTGACGTATTAATTCATTTAGGAACAGACATGGTATAAAGAAACAGAAATGAATATCCGTATTTTGTCATTTCTGAATGGTAAATTTTAAATAAATAGAAAACATTCTGAAATCTGAAATAAGACTCGAAGTAAAAAAATTAAATGCTATAACTAGTGTTGGACTATTAAGAAAGCATGTTTCCCGTTAGCTCACAGCGTGTTCCTAAATGCCATCAATATGTCAATGCAGTTTACTGGGGATCTGGGAATATGGTCCTTTGCTCTGAACTATGAGCAAAAGAAGTCAAAACAATCTTAATATCTAAGAATGTTATTGCAATAAATTCTAACCACGATATTAATCCGCTTTTTAATTATACTAAATGGAAAATCTGTGGATCTAATATTATAAAGCAACATAAAGTTACAAAATTACATTTGTACTTATTGATATTGTCCGCACCACACATGGATATTATAGAATTACTGACAAAATGGTTAGATAAATTGTGATGATATGGTTTTACGGCATTTTAACCGCTCAAATATATCAGTTTGCCTCCAAATCTTGATATTTTTTGTGCAATTTATGTCTTTCAAACGTGCGAAATGTACAGAGATGATAAAGATCAGACAAACAGTGTGTTTATTTGTCAGATTTTCTAGATTTTAATCACAGATAAAATCTTTCAATACGACTGGTTTGTCTATCTGGCGTTATATTCCACATCTTGTAATAAAACCCTTACTTAACCTATTTAATTTTTGTAAAAAATAAAATCACTTTTTTTATGTCTTGCGAAAATTGCAGATTATAGGACTTTGTAACTATCTTTTTTAAAAAAACGTAATCTGGAATGTTTAACCTAATGTGTACATATTCATAAAATGTCATTCAAATTTGAAATTTCTAAACAGCTTCACGTGTTTCGCTCCACCAACATAGAAGATAAACATCAGACAAGCAATTGTATGTCTTCTAAACGAATTATTGTGTTACCAGACAAAGAGTAAAAAGTTTGATTGGAGATTAAGTGCCAATTACTGCGCTTTATTTGGTGAACTCGGCTAATTGGCACAGCTTTTGTTTTTAAAAATGATTTTTGTCATTGTGGCAAGTCAAACAGAAGAACATTTTCGACAGCTTATTCAAACGTTACAACGGACATTTATAACACCAATCTTTTCTACTCCTCAAGACAAACAAAATGATTAACTGATTCAGAAGTTAGAGTAAATAATATCATTTATTTCTACTCTTTATTTCTACTCCTAAAAGAGGTTTTAGTAACTTTCATGGTTAGCGTGGCTAATATCCATTATTAATTCTACTCTTCAACTCAAGACAAACAAAATGGATGGTAACTTTATAGGGTTTCATCAACTGGTTCAAACATTAGAAGGAATAACACCAATCATTTTTTCCTTTAAGACAGACAAAGTGAATGTTCACTTTATAGGGTTTCATCAAATGGTTCAAACGTTAGAAAGAGCAACACCAAAAAATTTTATTTTTCAAGATAAACACAATGAATGGTCACTTTATAGGGTTTAAATCATCTGGTTCAAAAGTTAGAGGGAACAACACCAATCATTTTTACCATTCAAGACAAACAAAATGGTCACTTTATGGGGTTTAATCAACTGGTTCACAAGTTAGAGGGAACAACACCAATCATTTTTACTCTTCAAGACAAACAAAATGGTCACTTTATGGGGTTTAATCAACTGGTTCAAAAGTTAGAGGGAACAACACCAATTATTTTTACTCTTCAAGACAAACAAAATTAATGATCACTTTACAGGGTTTCATCAACTGGTTCAAAAGTTAGAAGGAATAATAGCAATCACTTTTATACTCTTTTAGACAAACCAAATGAATGGCCACTTTATGGGGTTTCATTGACTGGTTCAAATTTCACCAGCAGGTTTATTTATTTCTTTCTTCCACTAAGCAAAAGCATAACATCAACATTCTTTGGTCTGTTTTACAATAACTTTCAATACTACTCGGTTTTCAAAGAAAAGACAACAATCTTCTCAAATAAGATAAATATTATTATCTAAAGTAATAAAAAACATCTTTTTGATAATCTCCGATACTACAGAGAAATTAAAGTAAAGTTCGTTGAAAAGTTTTATTAATTTGGCTATCTTCATACCTGTTAAAATTTTCAAGGTGATATTTTTCTATAAGTTTTGCGTCATGACTCATTCTTGTTGTTGGAAAGACTTCGTTTTCACTGCTTGTGTTGCTGTACTCAAATCCGTTTATTTTCACCGAAGTGAAAGCGTTATTACCCTTGTTAATGGTTTGATATTAGTAGACAACGACATGACGTTAAATGAAAAAATTATTTTTCTGAAATTGCTTTGATAACACAGATTAATTTATGTTGCAATCAAACTAAAGAAATTCCTAAAATTATTGTCCAGTGTAGGCAAAGCTGTTTTCCAACTGTTTATTTCAGTTAGCGTCCGTGTTTATATTTCTTCACAGTTGTATATTCTTTCCTATGGCATTGTCTCGAGCTTCTTTCACCTATGTTCTTCACACTCGCTTAAATATGAAATAATTTGAGAGATAACGCTGTAAGTAACTTGGACCTATCTCTATCTTGAATTGTCCTTTAAAGCTGGGAATATATACTTTTGACATGAGGATTTGTGCCTTTCAATGCTCTCTTTAAAACCTTTTCTTATTTCATTATAGCAACTTAAATCGCACTAAAACATTGCTTAATCTTTTCCTAACAATGAATATTAGACTTTTAGAATTGTTTTCATTAACATTAGAATAATAGCACAACATTTGGAAAAGTAAGAACAAAATGCAAACGCAAAAACCGCAAGACAATAAATATAGTATTTCGATCATTTTTAAATTCTCAATTTTGACTGCTTTACTAAAGTTTTGTGTTTTAGTATTTCTTATGAGCTTACATACCAGATTTTCCAACTCCTTCAGTTCCAAGTACAAGGACTCTTGCATCAGCTGGAAACGGAAAAGCCGGAGTGGTCATTTTAGGTTAACGAGTTAAGTATGACGGAGCATTTTTGGTTTTCATGCGTTGTCGAGCGTCTTTTGAAGATGAATTAGAATTTCATGAGTTTCGTGGTGAGTTTTGCCTGCCACATACCGTGAGCCACGGTGTTTATTCAATACCGCACCGTAGACACACAAAAGAAAGATCAGATCAAAAATAAAGTAATTCGAAAACTGTTAATTCGTCCTCCAGACAATTCACAGCAGGGGTAATATCTTCAAGGAGTAAGACGAGAGCTGTTCGCTGGAAAAAGATTAAAAAGTCGTTAAACATAGATACAGATCGCTTTTTGTTATCACATACAGCGTGTTACAACATTAACAATTAAAGATTGAACAATTGGAGATTCAGGGAAGTGGAGATTTTGGCTGAAATAAATCGGCCCACACGTGTTAGTAGCCTTTCTATGACGATCTTAACAATTGCTTTCTTTTTTAAAATCACAGAGCCATTAACAACCTAATTTAACAAAAAATGTTTAGGCATTAAGAAACAATCTAATTCCTTTTACGAAAGAAATTTTTTCCACGAAACACACCTTGTAAGCTAAGGTTATTTATCATAATTAATTTGCTGAAATATCAATTAACCGTAATGTTGTTCCGCCGAAACATTAGCTGTAGTAAAACAGGCCGCAAAGCTCTATATCAGTATTGATTTAAAGTTGATTATCTGGGAAGAAATGTTTATGTCAAATTTTCTAGAATTTAAAACAAGAAAAACTCTTTTAGTAGGACTTGTGTGCCTATCTGTCATTATGTTCCACATCCTGATGTAACCCTTAACGTATCTAATTCTTGTAAAAAATGAAATCGTTCCTTCTTGATGTCCTATAAAGTTTTCATTGTAATTTTGCTTAAAATTTGATCCTAAATAAAGTCTTGAATGAATCAACAATTCGACATATTCTTATAATGTCATTTTCAAAATTCTAACACTTTTTCCGAAGTGTTTCCATAAAGTATGATGATTCTTCTGAAACAAAGAGATGAGTTGTGGGTCATTGTTATATATATATTTTTAAATTGTTTCATATCAAAACATTGCCATAAATAGATTCAAGTCTAAAGAGAAAAATAACAATAACGGTAAACAGCGTATTAGTTCTTGAATACTTGTTTTAGTATTCGCTCGTTATAAAAACAAAATTCTGTTGCCTCATAAAATACTAAGCAGGAGATTCGTTTATGACAAAACACAAAAGATTTGAAAGATGGCTTTAACTCTTTGCTGACGACGAGAAAGTCAAAATTGAAGATTTCTCGTTTTGCTAAAAAGCCAACTTTGAAAGCAATTTTCTCAACTTTGCCTCAATCAAATTAGGTCATGTTTGGGTTCGTTGGAAAGC
>JAOTRI020042919.1:0-17786 GCA_028564885.2 Zoanthus sanctaehelenae
ATAATTAATGACCATTCCCTTATTAAAATACAATAAATTGAAATGTGGAATTTTGTCAATATGAAAAGCAAAAAACCCCTTCACTACATCTTCGGAGATGGATTGATACTTTAAAAAATTTACATGAAAAAACAGGGATTTTAAAATATTGTATTTGACCTATTTATAAAACAATGATAATTAAGGTTGCATTTTTCTGATTGTCAACTTTCAGTTATAATAAAAAAAATTGTAATCATTTTCAGAGTAAGAAAAAGAAACAAACTGACTATTCTTGATTACTTAGTTCGGTAAAATCAAGCCATGTTTTCAAGTAATTTTTAATCTAAATTTAAACAGTTAATTAGTCAAAATAGTATATGTTGCAAATACTTTAAAATTATTTACATGATGCCATACCGCTAAGAGTAAAAAGTGTCATACGAAACAACGAATGCAACAAGTCTGAACTACATTGAACAATTATTTCACTACATGATCAAGAACTGCTACGCCAAAAAAATAGAGGAAGAACCATCACGCAACAACGAAAGTGACTGACAAGATGAACGCCAATAACAACGACGAGTCCAACGCGCCTGCGCACCATGGGTATGCCGCAGGCGCAGACAACTACTGGCGCTATATCAAACCACCGCCATATAGTATGCTGTACCAAACCAGTCGACCCTATCGATCGCCTGAAGAAGACTAACAGTAGCAGTCGAAACGTCGCGAATAATATCAAGTGACTTGTCGAGAGACAAAATAATAAACAGTTAATTTACTAGGAGTTTCTATCGAAAACTGTTATTACTTATATCGTTGGTCTCCTATTGTCGTATTACTCACCGAGTTGCTGTAAAAGTTTAAAATGACCTCCAAGTTTTAGGTCAAAAGCAAGTGTTCCAGCTTCCAATTATAAACTGGAACTATATAAATTCGTAAGGTACTGAAAAGTAACTATTAAATCTAAACTTACAAAATTCGCCATATTGGTTTAGCCGGCTAGCACTCGTTCACATACCCCAAATGGACCTAATTAATATTCAAACATTTTGATCATTCAGATAACTATTATAAAACCGCAGAATTTCAATTTATGTTAAACAAACTCACATTTCAATGTATTTAAGATGTCCAATCCTGTTCTGAGACCGTCGTCTGAGATATAAATCAGACGTGCAGTGGATTTTCTAATTGCTAACTTGACCGCTAACTTGATTCTTTGTTTAGTATTTGCACTTTTAATCGCTCGGCATCCTGATTTACTGATCTCAAAAGATCAAGAACAGGATTGGGCATCCAGAAAATATTAAAAAGTAAGTTTGCTTGCCATAATTTTGAACTTCTCCGGCTTCATAAAATACGACGATAGATAGATTGATAGATAGAGACAGATTTAATCAAACTGCCAACGTCCAAAAAATAGTCGAATTGTTCAACTTTGTGATAAAAGCACGAAATTTTGCAGTTTTGTTACTAATAAAAATTTCCTAATATGGACCCAGCGTAGGAGAGGCTTTAAACGTGAGATCTGCGCATGCCCTGAGAAATTAAACTGCCCTAAAACGGTTATCAGAATAAAGAAATTAAAACTGGAAAATGATTAAACTAGTTTCATATGTTGCATTTTGCATTAGAATATGCCTAAAATAGAATCACGTGGTTTTAACAATTCAAAACTCATTCTTGGGCTGCCTGTGGTCAGATAGCTAATAACAAGATCTTGTACAAAAAGAATATATAAAGTAAACTAGCAATAATCATAGATTTAGTCTAGTACTGGAACTTGTTTGGACTCGTGTAGCCTGTGGTAGCGTCCTACCTTATCTCACAACAAACACAGCTCCTCAATCGTCGTTCAAGTTCTTCGAGGGTACGAAACACATGTCTGAGCCTGCACTCTATCGTTTAAGGCATGCCCAAATACAACTATCACCATGCTACACGCAGCCACATGAAATCGAGGTCGAATGTGTCGTTCCAAGATGGCGGCCAAAAGCTCAAAACGGCTCGGATCTCATTTCCGAATCCCGCGGGACATCCCGAAAACGCACCTGATTAGAATGCGTTCTCCTTCGTCGAACGCAACAAATAAACACTACTTGAAACCCAATATCACATTCAGTCATTCCAATAAGAGCAAATCCATAGCAACACCATCAATATGATCATAGTACTGTCCATCAAATATGAAATGACGGCGTAAAGTGGAAAGCTTTATCTCTCATCCTGGACTTTACGCCGTATTGTCGAAGCTCTTTTAATTGCAAAACTACACCCTAATCTAAACAAACTTGTAAAATCTTTTACACAATCTCTGTTTTGCATGGGCATCACATAATTGTTTGAAATTAAAAATATAAATTTTAGCTATTTTACATTTTATCCTGAAGATGAGCTGATGCTCGAAAACGTTTGATTTTCAATAAGTTTTTAATTAATAAGTTTTTACCTTTTGATAAATATCTCGTTATATTTTTTCTCGCTATTTTTAATAGACGATGTTTACAAACTTCGATAACAACTAAAAAGTCTTTTTCTTTGTGTTTGAAAAATTTTTATTTGCTAAAAAGTTGTAAACAAAATTCTTTTTCCAAAGTTGACATATCGCTCTATCATTTTCGGAATGTTTCATTTTTTGGTCGAGGTAATTCCTTTGTTTTGAGATTATGACTTGGCATATAGAAATTTGAACTTGCCCGAGGGAAGGCAAATGTTAGAACCCCAGTGTAGATTTTATACTGAGAGTCAGTGTTCCCGCTGTTTCGGCACATTCCACATTAGTGATTCAAACTTCTTCCAGTTTCGATTGTTTTTCAAACCAGTTGAATGTCAGTAATACAGCCTCTCTACGGCTCAAAATTCATGCAACTAGAGCCATTTGGGCATTCTGATGATGAAGAATTTTTTTCAGCAGCATTTTAGCTTTTTCTGTTTGCATTGCTTGACTGAACACGAGAGGGGTTGGGAGAATTCGTGAGAATTATGCAAACCCTCGATTTCGTCTCGGGTTTGTATAACTGTCGAAAATTCTCCCAACCCCTCGAGTGTTTATATCAGGCTATGCAAACACAGGAAAACGTTTTCTATTGCTTTATAAAATAACGTCCTCAACCATGTTTACATACTCTCATGTAAACACGCCTCTCGGCCAATGAGAGCGCGCGTACTGTCTTAGTAATTTTATAAACAAAAGTATGCGTGACGGATTACGTTTTTCAAAACATATAATTTAATATTCAAAATCTCAGAAGGTAGGCACCTCTCTACTGGAGCAGATAACCAGAATATCAACTCTATTCGCATGCCTTGTTTATGCAGCCTTTTTCTACAAAGATGACTTGTGAGACTCCTAGCAACTGTTACTCTTTCTTATTAGCAAAAACAAAGTTCTCCGTCCGTGTTCGTTATTTGTTTTAACAGAATTTGGATCAAGGTGAATTAATATTTCACCCGATATGTTTGTAGGAAACGATTACAAATTCAAGTTAGAAAAATTTCTTCCATAGTGTTCAGAGTTGTTGTTACTGTTTTTAACGAGCTTCGATTTGACTTAAAAACGCAGATTTCTCATTTTTCTCAACGTTGCTGTGATATGTCGCGTCTTATTGAATCATTAGTGTCAAGCGCACAAAATCTTATAAAACGAATCCGTCCTTTCAATGTTTTTATCATAAGAGAAACGAACGAGGCCATCGCTGGTGTAAAAACTAAGCTTTGCTCCCTACACGTCGAGTTTAGAACAAGAAGACGGTGGAATGGTGATCAGGACAGCCTTCCTCAGATTTCTGTCCGTTGCCATCAGTTGACCGGTTCTGAAGATTCGCTTCAAGTGACGGAGTGGCAAAACAATGGCTCTCAAATCCCCCAGAAGACAGTTTATCTCAACAGTGAACAAGCTTTTGAGCAGCTCACATTAACGATTGAAATCAACATACGACGTGTTAAAAAAGTTTTCCTTGACGAAAAAACTTTAAACCTTCAAGGATCATCAGCAACCTGCAATTGTTGTTATTCCGTTCTGCCATCTACGCCAAAGGATATATTTGTGACAGACTCTCCCAAATCAGCATGTCGAGGAAGCAAGGCAAAGGTTACAGCTGAGATCCATGATTTATTTGGAAACTTGTCAGGAGATAGCAGCCTTCTCACTGATATCAAGGTATTTTCCGAGAGCCTCTCAACATTGTCAGTGAAATTCCTCTCAAGAGGATTGTTTGAGATCACGTTGAAATGCAACAAAATTGGCCTGGCAAAGACAAGGATTCAATATGGGTTTAAACCAGGTGAAACTAGATATTCAGAGTTCGAATTTATGGTGAAATGTCCACCACCTTCAACGATTTATTCCAGCATTTTATCTGAAGACATCAATACCATTGCAAACTCGTCTTTCAAGGCAGGAACTGCCATTACTTTTAGAGTCAGAGTGAAGGATAAGTTTGGACATTCCATTTCAAAGGAAGACAGGAAAGTGAATATGGGAATAGCATTTAAGAATAGTCAAATTCCAGGTTTGTCGAAAGAAATTTCCTCGTTAACCACCAAAGCAGCAGATAATTCAAACATTTATTTCCTAACATTGACGCTTCAAAAAGCTGGAAACAGAAAGATACAATTGTTCTTTATTAATGACGACTGTACTGTTCAGGAGGAACTCACAACTATTACAATAAAAATAGTTCCTTCGATAACTTCAAAGATTCAGTTAGATTGTCCTCCGAATAGCACCAATGAGATATTTGTCAATATTCCTTTCGACATAAAACTAAATGCTTTTGACAGATTTGGTAATTCTGTTTTGTTTTACAACAAAGAAAATCAAGTAGACATTAACATAACAACTAGACACAAAGAAACGAATAAAGAAAACAAGTCAAAGAGCAAACTTCAGGTCGATAATAAAGATGGAAGTGGATTTTGCAGAGTGACGTTTCCTTGTGCAGGGCACTATGTGCTGCAAGTGGTACTACAACAGTCAACTAGTAATCAAGATGTAATGGATGTCACAGATTTAACCGACATCTTTGTCACACTAGCTTCTTTTTCGCGCTTTCAGACAGTTGTACAAGACTTGTCTCCCAATTTTCTAGTTAAGGCAGGAAATGAAGCAAAAGTCTCAGTGAAACTGTGTGACATTTACTCTAACCCTATAGCATACAGTGATCTTAAAGTATTAAATCAAAAAATACCGCTAGTAGTAAAATTTGAACCTGCTCATCTCTGTCAGAGCTGTGAATCTTCGATGTCCAAAACCGAGAACCAGTTGATTTATCTGAAATCAACAGCAAAGACAGGTATTTACGATGTTCTATTCAGACCACAGATGTCCGGAAAAAGAACTCTGTCAATAACTTTGAAAGGGAAATCGATCTCAAATTCACCAGTAAAAGTCAACGTTGTTCCTTCTCGTCTGAACAAATTACAAACTAAACTCATAAAGAAGCACCGCCTTCCCTCGGTCATTGAAGTTAACATTCCTCAAACTCTGGCACTCACAGCATATGATGCATTTAGCAATATCATTCCATTCAACGACCCACAGCATCCTCTTTTCTTTTCATCAAATTTGAGAACAATCTCTCCAGAGGACAAAAAGTTGCAATTTAAGGACGAAAGGGTTTATTGTCCTGTTACCTTTTTGAGCCTCGGACGCCACACGGTAAGCGTGCTTGTAAGGGACTGTCTGTACAATGTTGCTGTGGCTGATCAACTTATCGTCTATGCTGAAAACAAAACTTTGAACAATATCAATGTTTCTGTGGATTTTGAGGATTTCGAAGGTGTTGAAGAGTATGACGACGACAATTGTTGCGTTCTAGAAAACAACAGCGATTGTGAATCAGACGTTGAATATGAAACAATAACTTGTAATGGTTACGTCAAAGGGAAAATAATCGGCCCTGATCATTCCCGTCTGAATAATATCAACAGATCAATAGAATGGGGGAATGATGACAGAATACTTAATGATGATGACATAGAAAAGGACGAAGAAACAGAAGAAACCATCGTGAACGTAAAGGGTTTTACTGGCACAAACATTTTGATGATCTACGGTCTCATTCTTGCTTGCCTTCGAGGTCAACATTATCGCGAACAAGGAAGAAGATTTGAGGAAAAGCGTCTGGAGTGGAAATCAAAGAGTCAAATGGCATTTCACAATAATGATCGTCGGTATGCTCAAACATGCAGTAGAATTAAGGAAACATACAGCTCCCTTGTAAGTATGTGTTACAAAATGGCCAGTGATGAAATTTTTAGTTTTTACAACGAAGGGAGAGGTCTACGGTCTATCGACCTACATGAGCTTTTTGCAGCGGATGAAGGGAAACTCCAGGAGTTTTACACCCAGCTTTTGGAGCGAAAATATAGAGCTACAGCGGCAATGCAGGTATTTTCTCACTATAACTAGTAGCAAACAAGTTAACGTTCCTTCTTGCGCCGGTATCCAAGTGAAAAGTGTCACTTAGAGTTTGCAGATTATTGTGGAGATCATTAAATTGAAAGACAACTAGTCTGTGTAGCAAGCGTTTTTAAAAAAATCCGGACGGGCAGGAAATGGGGCAAACGAAAAATGGAATGTGGGTGTGGGTGGCTTACGGTCAAGTGCTCCCTCTCCCCACAAACACACGTCATTTTTTGCTCGACCAATTTTTTGCGCGTCAAATCTCTTTTTTCAAAAACGCGTGGTACGCAGACTGAAATACAACTTACTAGCACTACCCACATAGCTATAGCTATTTTAAATCAAAACATTTGCATGATCTATATATTCTAGGAATAAGTCATTAACCCTTTTCCAACTACACCGCCCTCAATCGCGATTGGAATACTTACTAAGTTAACAAATTCAATCTTTGCTAAACAAAAGAAAGATGTTTCGACTTGGTTTTAAAGCAAACTTTAGTAGTTTCTTTTAGTTTGCAAGGCCAGTGATACAAGAATAAACTGTCATTTCTGCACAAGGTCATTAGTTGAAGTGCAAAAATTGAAAAAAATACTGTTTTGCGTCGTTTTTGGACCAGGAAAATCAACCATGTTTGGTCTTAGATTTTTTGATGACATTTTCATTTCCAGCAAAACAAAACAGCTTTCACAACAAAATTCAGACCTACTACTGAGATATAGTGAAGTTTTTTAGCATTTTTTCAGTTTACGGATAAAACTACAGCCGTTTCTTTCAATCTTGCCCCAACGTGTTTCCCGCCATTTGCACGATCCAAATGCGTTCTTGGATACCCAAAAAAGTTTGACAAGGACAGACAGCATTTCCTGCACTAATCATTTTTTTTACTAAGTCTAGAGCCTCCACGGAGTTCTGCCAAAATTTTATGCTTGTAGTGTTCTTCAGTCGTCAAAACTTCCAAAAATACATTGGCAGCTCAATGAATTTGCCTCTCTTCGAGCTTCAAAGCCAACTTCTTTTGGCGCCTGTGGAAACCCACCAAGTGGAAATATGCCATAAAAATCGCTAAGAAGTGTGACACCTCGCTGGTTTCTGTCAGCAAGTAAGCTCAAATGCTACCTTTAAGCTTCATGATGCTATCCAGTAGTGAAGAGGGGCAAAAAAGGCTCCAAAATTAGCAAAAATCCACTTTTAACGGCTGCTACAGCAGAAACAAGAAACTTTAACGACACCATCACCTCATAAACTGAAAACACGATCCCTGGGTACTACACAACGTGAAATGTTTCCATGGCAATGCCTTATATGGATTAGCGAAAGCCAATTGATTGTTTTCATACAAAAAATTGTACAAAATGGCAAAACCTCCCAGTAGTCAAAGGGTTAAGAGTAATTTGAGTTTGGGAGAATTTTAGTAAAGATTGAAAATTAATTTTGGAGTTAATATTTAATAGAAAACCGCCAAACCGTCTTCTAACAAAAGATGACCTCTCGCCTGGTCTGCAGGGACAGTTTGGGAGTCATTACCAAAATTCTTCCTACTCAAATACTTCTTTCAACTCCTTCACTATCCTCCAAAATTAGAGGGTAGCCTCAAATTCACTCATAATGTCCTATGTATATATTGCCAGATATAAGTACTATTTTATATAAACGGAATGTTAATGAGAAGATAAAGCAGAAGGATAAGAATTAGAAGAAGAATAGAAAGAACAAGAACGAGGAGGAAAAAAGGATTAGAAAAAGGAGGAAGAGAGAGTGAAAGAGGTGTAGGAAAAGGATAAGGAGGAGCAGAATCAAAGGACTCTGTGAGCTATGTCATCCGATTTCACTTTTGATGCTCCTCCTTTTATAAAAGACTTAAAATCTTAAATAAAAGAATGACTTTGATAATTAAAAAGTTTACATTTACCACAATATCCATATTCTCTGGCTATTCAAAACATCCGAGCCAATAAAAAACATGCAGTTTTCAGTACATGCTAAATGTTCAACAATTTTCACGACTTTGAAAAACACGATCTTTCTTCATATATAAAAAAAGTGATTACGTTTTTACATAGATAGCTTGGGCTGCCTGTGCATTAGATAACACAGAGCGTAAACAACCGACTTTCATTAAAATTTTGTGAGGTTAGCAAAGCTTAAAATCTGAGAAAAGATTACTCCAAACTAAAGGTTGCATTCAATTGTCAATACAAATTTAGTTCCTTTTAAATATAAAATAATTTAGTTGTGAAAACTGTTTCAAAATTTGATAAACATTTGCTAATGTCAATGATAAAATTATGCGCCATGTTACTATTCAAACTTGTAACTTCAACATAATTTCAACTCGGTTAATTCAAAATAAAAAAGAAAAAGTTCTACCAGAACATACAAATCCACTTCTACTAGATGGAACTAGAATACTTATTAATAATTTTGAATGAAAATTTGTCGCTTAGTGTGTGTAGACCACCCGGGAAGACTAGCGACGGCTTCGCAGAAAAGCAAACCCGAGAATTGCAGCAACACTGGTAATCATTCGTTTATCTGTAACTCAAGGAAATTTATAAAATTAGGTACAAACGACAATGTCTTTAAACGAAAATGTATTTAAAAGTTAGGAGGTATTATATAGAAATTTCATTGAAAACGACTTTTGATCGACTTACCCTCTGACGCATGCACAACTGCTAGCGTTTAAATTTATTTACAAATTTTCTTGCCTGGAGGCAGCTGTTGAACATTCAAAGCGTAACTAAATATTTCAGAATTCGACTTCGAGCTTGCTTTATAATTTTTTGTTACGTTCGCCGGGCTCCATATGACGGTGTGTGTACTTGGAAGTAAATTGATTAATGCAAAAACAAACAAATAAGACTGGCCATATATTGTGTGTTTCCCCATATTTGGGTGAATCGAGCTAACAGCAGAGTGAGTGAGTGAGTGACAAATTCAACCCCTCACAATATGTCACAAATGACATAAAAGTGTGGAGTAATTGTGTAATGGAGCATATGAACTTGTTGGGAGTGGAGGAGCATGTGGTATAGGGTCAATGGATGGAGGGCAGTCATCACCCATCTAACTTTACCATAGATAGGAAAAGTGGAGTGAGTGTGTAATGGAGGATATGAACTTGTTGGCAGTGAAGGAGCATGTGGTGTAGGATCAATGGATGGAGGGCAGTCATCACCCATCTAACTTTACCATAGATAGGAAAAGTGGAGTGATTATGTGATGGAGCATATGAACTTGTTGGGAGTGGAGGAGCATGTGGTGTAGGATCAATGGATGGAGGGCAGTCATCACCCATCCAAACCCACCCTAGAAGGGAAAATGTGGAGTAGTTGTAATGAGGATATGAACTTGTTGGGAGTGGAGGAGCATGTGGTGCAAGATCAATAAATAGAGGGCAGTCATAACCCATCCAAACCCACCCTAGAAGGGAAAATGTGGAGTAGTTGTATAATGAGGATATGAACTTGTTGGGAGTGGAGGAGCATGTGGGTCAATGAATGTGGAGAGCAGCCATTGTCTGTCCAAACCTTGATGATGATAATGCTGATGATTATCATTGTATTGAATTGCCAGTGATAATGGTTGGTGGAGTACATGGGAAAGTTCAAAGCCAGAAAAGTATATGAAGAGATATGAATCCATCTTGGACTTCATAATTTCACAACCACAGTTGGATTTGGTTTGTTTGCAAGAATTCTGGTTTAAAGAAGATGTACAAGAGATGTTTCTGGCCAAGCTTAACACAAACTACACAAGAATAGAACTTAAACGGCAAGGTCGAAAAGCAGATGGCTTAGCCATTCTTGTTCATCGCTCCTTGCAGTAAGTTTTTGCTTTCTATTTGTTTTTTAGTTGTAGAAGTCTTACATTACAAGAGATGACTCATTGAAAATTTGAAGTAATTCTAAACCTGGCTTCATGTATCTTTTAATGAAAAGTTTTGTTTGTTTGAACTGTAAATCAAGTTTGATCTCATACAAACTACGTACATGTAGGCCATTGAAATTAAATAGCAAATCTGTTCATCTCTTTATGCCTAAAGATAGAACTTAATATTGGCTGATATATATATAATTATATAATTATATTTTGCTAATTGTTTTATACTTGGATCAACATGCAAGAGATTATTATTTATGTTTATTTATAATAGTTAATAATTTTCACTAATTTAATAAAATCTTTTGTAAACTCTTACATCACGAAAGGTGTGGATGTGTTTTAGTATGCTGTGAGCGTATAACACTTGAAGAATCTATCCACTTTGCATCATTTAATAAGTGTTTTGAAAACATATATCATTATATGGCTGATGTTGATCCTGCTTATGGCAGCCATTGATCATGATGTTGTTTTTGTGACTTAAATTAAATATATATAATTTTATTAAATTTTCAACTTCGAATATTGTGCTTCTAGCATTCTGATTGGTTTACTCAATCTCGGTTATCAGCTCATATACCAAATGACCATATATGGAAACTAACAAAAATATCTTGTTTCTCAATTTATTAAAAGTTTTTGCTATTTTCAAGTATCGAAAAGTTCGAAAAACTCATGAAATTTAATAAAACAATTACTCCATTTGTGCTTGTTGGATATGAGATGATTATAGCCAACTCAGCACTACGCTTCTCGTTGGCTATTTACCATCTCATATCCAATGCGCGCTCTTGGAATAAACGTTAAATATCTGAATGGTAATTTTTAAAATGAGGCATTGCAGAGACAACTGAGCAGACTTTTTATTGGGGGGGCTATGGACTGCGGAGAAGACTTTTAATTGGGGGCTATGGATCGTGGAAGGCGGGAGCAAGTAGGGGCTCTGGGGAAAATTTTGAAAATTTAAAGTTGCAGCAAAATTATTGGGGGGGGGGGCTATAGCCCCCCCACCCCCTGCTCCACGGTCCCTGCATTGCATAATAGGCACAATTAAAAATCTTGCTTAATTTATATTACTACATCCCATTTTTTACAAGTCAACACTTTTGCTCTCTTTCTGCACTTCCACCTTTCATATTTTGTTTGGTTGTACTCACTTCCTCCTGCCCTTTTCTTTAAAACATGTCTCATTATTTTATACCTTTAGAGTTATAAAAGGAATTTTCTGAGTTAATAATTGTAATGCCATGTTAACTGGGCTGGCAAGTCAGTGCAGTTGATGAGATTTTTGCTTTCCAACCATAATGTCCTCACTTTGATCATAGCTTTGCTGAGATTAAAACATTTTTGCAATCTTCTTCTGCCCCTGAGCCAACTCAGCATTGTAGGCTTCCAGGGTTAGTAAATTTGTACCAGTGTTGGCTGGGACCTTCTGTAACCTAATGACCTGTCCAGGGAGAATTAAAAACTCTCATCTGCTTAACACTACAGAAATTGGAGATTAAGCATCGGTTACATAAAGGTGTTAGCTACCTTAATTGATAACTGGTTCCCATTACATTTCTAACTGATTTAAGTATTTATGCCAATCAGGGTGTTAGCTATCCACCATTTACGATTTAGCAACCCTGGACATAGAGTTGGTCTTTTGATACACATTGCATTTCCAGAGTTTGGCCAAGAGGTAAGCATATCTAATTACAAAATAATAAAATGTAATTATCTTTTGTGTGAAACTAATTCCATCGCTGTTCTGGTGAAAAGTATCTGAACTAGCATGGCATTATATTGATCAGTAGCATAAGATTTTAAGTTACTTGTTAACCCTGCTGTACTGACTTTAGTCTGGAACAAAAATACACAGCTGAGCTGACATAAAGTAAATAATTTATTATAGAATTTATTAAGGCCACTCTCTACCCTATGGGCGTTTTTTTTTGCTACTTTTAGTGACATTTTTGAGGATATCTCTGTCAATATTTTGAAAATCGAAAAAACGATCATCACTTTACAGATCGAGTAAAAAGGAAGCCTCATAAATATTAATTTTTTTTCAGATTTTTCGGATGAGATTTATGAGAGGAGATAGGAGTTAATATTAGATAGAAAATCGCCACACCGTCCTAGAACCAAGCTGGACCTTCGCATGGTCTGGAGGGACAGTTTAGCGGTTATACACCAAATTCTTCACACTCAAATACTTCTCTGAACTTACTCACTCTCCACCAAAATGTACGGTAGAGAGTGGCCTTAAGTGTTTGATCTTTTGGTTTGAGTGACACAGGCAAAAGTTCTAGTTTGCGAGGTTAGACTTGTGGTTGTCTGAACTGTTCCTCAAGAAACAGTGATTTTTTGTCAGTTGTGCCAAGTAAACTAAATGATGTTTGCTGTTGACTGACTTACTAAATTAATGATTTGTGGAATTGTTTGCAGATATATACATTTTACTGTCACAAATGAAAAATGTTAAAACCTTGCTGCAATTTGTCCTTTTTTCATTCCATGTAAGACAAGAAGTTTTTTTGTCCCTACTTTTTATGTGTTTTTGTTTTGAAACTTTTAATGAAGGACAGTAAAAAACAGTCAGATTTCGTCATATTTTTAGGAGCCAAAATTGGCATTTTGGTGTTTTTAGGGGTTTTCAGTTATTTTATATTTTAACCCTTTCAGTTATTAAGTTCTCCCAACTTAAGACCATACTTTTCATTGAACAAGTTTGAGAGAATTTCACTTTTAATCTTAAATGTAGTTTGCTTTGTTTGATCAATTTTCATTTTCTCATTACTGAATGTCTTAATTTGCATTTGTAATGTCAGGAGAAATTGAGTGTTGATAACTGATTGGCAATGAAAGGGTTAAGGAGATCATTCTTTGCTATTAAGGTAGTTTTTAGGGTCAAAAATGTTTACATTTTGGTATTTTTTATGGGTATTTTTTCATGTTTCAGGATGAGTATCCCTATCTTCTTCACCTCAAACTAACCGCCTATCTCCCCCTGAGGATTTCATTCAGCATAAGTTAACTCATTAAAAAGAAATGAATCTTATGTAGTTATTCATTGTTTTATTTGTTGTGGTGTACAGTTGGTTCTGATGACAACTCACTTGAACTATTGCCATTCATATTATGATCAGCATATCAGAATGGTAAGCAGTTTAAGATCTCAATAACTCATTAACTTTACTATAATCTGTTTTTTTGTTTTTCATTCATTAATAATATTCATTTCATTTCATCTCCTACAACTGTAGTAAAATTACAGTTCTCGCTATTGATTGTTCATTTCTATTGAATGATTGTATAAAAGCGCGATCAATTTTGCTTCTGTATGGAAATTTTCTTATTGAACGTCTTTAATGTGCCATTGATTGTCAATCAATGCAGTTAATTGTCTTCTGGAGTTAACGGCTATTCATTGTGCAATATTGAGAGTACATTCACTAATCCTTGATTGTCCAAAGGTGCAATTGTTTGTCTGTTGACGTTATTGTATATCAATACATATGCAAATTGCGTACATGAATGTTTCTTCGCATTGTTGAAGCTTATAATAGCGCTTATGAATGTCTATTCACATTATTGAAGCTTATAATAGTGCTAATGAATGCCTATTTGCATTATTGAAGCTTATAATAGTGCTAATGAATTGCTATTCGCGTTATTATTTCATCAGCTGGCGTAAAGGAGTGTACATTTTGCATAAATGAACAACAAAAGGTGTAAAGGGTCTAGTGCAAAAAGAATGTAAGTTACTTTGTATGAAAAGTTAAATTCTTCCAAGAGTTTAAAAGACAAAATAGTGATAATGTCAGGAGAAACAAGAACTTGATCAAAAGTCACTTACATTTTTTGCACTAGACATCTCAGTTAACAATTATTATTCTTTTGTATCTATAAAATTTTTTGAGTCCCTTCCAGAATACTGGACGATAGGTATTGTATTTGTATTCAAATTAAATATTAACAAAACAAATATAGTACTTTGTGTCTTGAGTATTGTCTGTCAGCCATTTCCATTAAATGATAGAAAAAGGAGGACACCGCCTCCTGGTTAACTAAGTTGGTAAGGCACCAGTCTGCTGTGCAGGAGGTCTCGAGTTCGATTCCCAGCTTTACCACCACTCAGGGTCTTAAAATAATTGAGGAGAAAGTACTGCCTTTGCTCTAACATCTGCCAATGGTTAGACTTTCGTGTCTTCTCGGATAAGAACGTTAAACCGTAGGCCCTGGAGTAAGATCCTTGTAAGGGACCTGAAGTCCTATTACTCTTTAGAACATAACTGGGTTCCTAAATGTTCTAAAAGCAAAACAAAGCAATACTCTGAAGATGGTTCTTGATATTACTCGTAATATTTTTAGAAATGGTTCTCCATTTAGTAATATTATTTTCCAACCTCAAGTTGTTATCAACAACTTTCATTTGCTTATTTTTCAAGTCTACATCATCTCAAGTAAAGCAAATATGATGTGCATAGAATCTTTATCTTTTTTAGCCTTTCTCTTTAGTTCTTTTTTGAGAGAATTAATTTTAAGTACCCAGTTAATCATGTACAGTAAAAGACAGAACATGTTGGTCAAGTACGTTAGTTA
Source organism: Zoanthus sanctaehelenae (assembly GCA_028564885.2). Taxonomy (NCBI): domain Eukaryota; kingdom Metazoa; phylum Cnidaria; class Anthozoa; order Zoantharia; family Zoanthidae; genus Zoanthus; species Zoanthus sanctaehelenae. The sequence continues at coordinate 14,873 of JAOTRI020042919.1, forward strand.
TGTAACTGTCACAACAGTTATTGATATATTTAGTTAGATTTTAAATAATATTAAATAGTTTGAAAAATGCTTCTGATCCGGCTTTTCTTGATGAATTACATCAAATCATTTGAGATATTTAAGTGCAGTCAGTAACATTAGAAGGTCAAAAGGCCATATCTTATTTAAAATTAATATCAAGAGAGATGAACTTTTTGTTAAACTGGATGCATTGCGCTTTTCACTTACCTTAAGTGAGGTGTTGAAATTTATCAATGGCAGAAAAATACGTCAAAGTTTCTATAGCAACGTAAAAGTGACTGAGTTGGTGAACTCTTCCTACTCATTCATCAAGCAGTTTCATTGTAGGCAAATTTCTAAAGCCAAAAAACTTCATATGCACAGTTAAACTACACCAATTTTATCCAGAGAGTTGCAAGACTTTCACTAATTGTGTTTTGGTTAGTATATACTTTGTCATTGTACTGTAAATTAATGACCATTTTGTGTTTTTTAGTCACAGATTCAAGCTGTTGTAGATGACATAGCTAACTTCATTGATAAGTAAGTGAACACCAGTTATGCAACCAAACAAATTCATTTCCATTTCTTCAATCATTGCAACAGTAATCTTCATACTGCTTTAAAAAAATGCACAAAATTTTACATTCCTGCAAACTTTTACATTCCTCTCCTTTCTTCTTCCATTCGAATTACCTTAGTTTCTACATTACTGAATGATGTCCCTTCAATGTAACTGTGATCCCAAAAGCCCCTCTTGCATTTCTTCTTTGCCCTCTCCACTCCAGTGCTGTGCTCCCCCCTTGCAATGTGCTCCCCCCTTGCAATGTGCTCCCCCTTTGCAATGTGCTCCCCCCTTGCGATCCTGTCTACCTTCATTCCCTACTTTCCCCTCCAAACTTTTGTTCTTTAACTTTAAGGTGTTCCCCTTTCTTCTTTCTTTTGAAATGTTCTTTTTTTATTTTAATTCTTTTCCTCCTTCTGATATTTTATCCCATTCCTTTCCCACTCCAATGACTCTCTTCCCTCACAGCTACCCAATCTCCCCTCATTCTATCCATTTCCTTCTACTCCAATCAGCACTTATTCCCTCTTACTGCACCCCCCTTGAGTTTCTTTTTCTGTAAATACTATCCTCTTTGGTCCAACTGCTTTAAGACTATCTCTGATTTATTCCTCGTCTCTCTCACTTCGATCTGCATTTTCAGCCCCTAACTTACTTCTCTAACTCATTCAAATCATTTTTATTTCCTTTCACCTTTGCTCTTCATGTTTCTAACGTTTAGTTACTCTCACTCATATTTATGATGTAGAAATGGTATTGAAGATGTCCCAGTGTTACTAGCAGGAGACTTCAACACTCCTCAAGATGATCCCGTCTATGATTATGTTGGAGAGAAGGATTTTAAGTCTTCATACAAAGAATTTCATGGTCAGGAACCCAGAGTTACGCACAGAGATCATAATGGGCAGAACATGGCTGTAGACTACATTTTCTATAGGTATGCAACCATGATAAAGGAGACCTTTAGATCCGACTACGAGAACGACCACGAGTACGAGATTTTGCGCACGCGCGCTCTAACCAGAAAACTCGTTGTCGAGATGACGACTTTTGCTTGAAATCTCGTCCTGTCGGCAACGAGTTTGCTAGTTAGAGCGCGCGCACGCAAAATCTCGCACCCGTACTTCTTGTGGTCGGATCTAAAGGTCTCTATTAGGACAATCACATGACTTTTGGAGGGCATATATTTTATTTGTGGGCCGAGTAGCATCATTTGATACGAGGGACACAAATAAACTATATGCCCAACAAAAGTCATTTGATTATCATTATTATCAATACACAAGGAGAATCGTACAAATTCATTTAATAAGAAAAATATCATGTAACTGATGTAGCATGAAACTATCAATTGGAAAGTTTTTGCTACAATACGATCACTGAGCTAAACAAGAGCCAAATGAAATTATATTTCTCTTGTAACGAACAATGAATGAAATGAATTGGAGTGGAAAGAGAAGTGCTTTCCTTATATGGACGAGAATATGTTTATTCATTGATGTAGAGAGAGCTTCTTTGTGTATATGTTAATTATGGATATTTATATTCTGTCAAGAGTCAAGGTTAGCTCATTGTGGTTCTGGCTTCGCTTCAGTTTTATTTTTATAAGTTCTAAAATTGTATCCTTAAGGAAAATTTAAATATATTGGATACCGGAGCCCGAACCTCTGCTGCAAATGTTGTTGAGAATTTGTATAACTTTTATTAGGAAATGTTAGGAATTCCTTTTTGTTTACAATAAAAGTCAAATATAATCTAGTTTTAAAATATTCTTCGCGCCAACTTTGGCATTGAAATGGTATCCTCAGGATCTCATTGGCCAAGCAAAGTTGCTTGACATTTCTGCAACCAATCAAAATCAGGGCAGAAATGAAATTTCAGCCCGCGCATATCCCGTTTGGCCCGCGAAATGGCGCGTTCTACAGAGGGCAGTTCGTCATTTTGCCGCGCGTATTAATAATAATGCATTTTTAGTTTTAATTTATAAATTATATTCTAGTACATTCGTTCTGTTTGGTGAAAAGCTATTGTTAAATATATCATTTAGTATGAACATACATAAAAGCATGTTTTACTGTTTTTCACTATTTGTGGTTTGTTATAAAGTAAATGAAACAGTCTAAAGCCCCGTTTACACGAGCAATTTTTATGTGACAAGTTTTATTTATTTGCCAGTGTACGTCCCATCTACATTAGCAATTTTTATTTTAAAACAAAAGATTGGAGGCTGGGATCTATGAATGACATCAAAAATTGCAATTGTTAAGCGTTTTCTCGTCTACACGGACAATTTTCCATATGTGACAATTTTTATTTGCCACATAAAAACTAACACGCCAGTTTTTCAGC
>JAOTRI020042998.1:0-17783 GCA_028564885.2 Zoanthus sanctaehelenae
CCAAAAGGCTTTCGAAACAAGTTTTGTTGAGACTGAGAAGAGTTTCAAACAGTTTTTTCAAGTTTTCTAAAAGATGTTTTCCAATGAACTTCTCGCTCCGACGGTCAAAGTACACACAAATTAATGATGGACATGGCGATTGTTTGAGTCAACTCGCTTCATATTCGTGTCAATTCAATACATGGGACGTGTTTCTAGAGCTATTTTGCGACTTCAAAATTGAATTATTTTTTGCTTGATGAACTTTTTTATTGAATGGTATACATCGCATTACATTACATTACATTTCATACCCTACCGCTTTAGGGGACTTAAGTAAAAGATGAATTTAATAGCTAGACCATGTGGCTCTTGATCTGCAATCAGTGCACAAAATCATTTTGCAATAGCGGAAATTGTAGCGGTGCATTCGTTCATAATTTGGGTGTTATAACCCCCTTGTTCCACACAAGCTCTCATTGCTGCGAGTCCGGCATACAACTGTAAAACAAAACGTAACTTTAATTATTTTGCATTAAAATACAGTAACTATAAATTGGCATATACAAAGTCTTGGTGTACACGCTTCTTCTATTAGCCAGTACAAAAAATACCATAATACTCTTTGTTTGTCCACCCAAATTTTGCATAAACATTGTTTCCAGTTTCTCCCGGGATCGTTGTAAGTCCCAAGAAGGTAAATGAGTACCAGCATCTGCTGGGAGCTAACCTGCGATGGATTAATGTCCCGTCCAGGGAGAGTCAAGGACTCTCATCCGCTTAACACTACAGAAACCCGAGATAAGCGCCGGCTCCATGGGCCACTAGGCTCAAAAGGATTTAGCTTAGCATATAAAAACACGTGTAATAAATTATACAAAATTACACAAAAGCACATTTTAAAAAGGTATGATATATATGGCATCCGCACAGCCCTTTTTTGCATGATAAAAAAATGTTCATGCAATGATTTCTCGATTTTAAAATAACAAATAAAAACTACACGAATTGTGAACAAAATGTTTTTAATGTAAATAAGGTGTTTTAACCAAAAAATACTATGTTTAATTATGATAATTAATGCTCTTACTCGGGTGTAAGTTAACTTTTGGGGGCCAGCCTCGGTTTGAAGCAGCCATGCTTTCTGCAAAATTTTATTGGTTCATTATTTTCTTCTGATAAGAAGCCCCTTTCAAATCTCATTTAGCTGTTGCTGATAAACAAGAAATTCGTCTCAAAATACACAAAATGGCCATTATAGAGACCATAATTTTCAAACATTTATGGGAGCATGCCCCCCCAGATCTCTCAAGAAAATCGCAAGTTAGGCGCTTGTAGATGTACAATCACTTGAGTAGCATATTATTATTTTATATTAGCTATAATCATGTCGTTTCATCCGAGTTAAGGCCGTGTACACGGGATAATTTTTTCAGCAACTTGCTGAGAAAACTACGCGAGTTACATTTCTTCGTGCAACAGGCAACGCAACGATGTAAGTTCCGGAAAAAGTGAAACAATCTTCTTCTTTTCGCAAAGTTGCGAAGCTAGTTGCAGCGTATAACATGTTATCAGCAACTTGCCTCGCAACACCAATGTTGCAACAAATGCTGCAACCAATGCGAAGAGCCAATCAAATCACTCATAAACATGACAGTGTGCTAATTCAATGTAACTGGTTTTATCGTAGACAACACACGACATGTCTGTGACCTGTCATAGCAACTTGCAAATTTTTGTTATTGATGGCATAACATTACAAGATGCTGAAAAATTGACTCGTGTTACATGGTCTTTAGCCATTCGTTCCATCGTTGCTGAACAATTTAAACATTTACATTATCTTCAATAAAAATCCTGAATGGAGGTTAAATTAAAGTTAGATGCGATGAATGGGCACCTAGTTTAATACTACTTAGCTAGCTAAAGTAAATCTTTTCGAGCCTAGTGGCCGGCGCTTATCTTCGGTTTCTGTAGTGTTAAGTGGATGAGAGTCTTTGACTCCCCCTGGACGGAACACTAATCCATCGCAGCTAGCTAGCTAGATTAAAAACTTTAGAAAACATATTAAGTTTTCATGAAATGATCACATTCATATTCCAATCCCTATAATTAATTGTAAATTCACATGTTAAAGCTACTTTTAACTAGCATACAATTTCATTGACTTAAGTTATTTCTTACCTTTTTGAAACATCTTGTAAAATCAGTAAAGCATCTCTGCTGTATGATACGCATACTTTGCCTAGGTTTCTCGCTTTTCAGGGCTTCCACACAGGCGCGATAATAAGGACGACAAATCTAGGACATTAAACATTTTTAAAAATACATACTGTGACAGCTACTATTCTAGGCTACCCTGTGTACAAGAAGTCTCTTGAGGTGTTGGGGAGAGAAGAGACTGGAGGATCTCTGGCTCTGCTCTAGCCCCCAGGATAAGTCTAGGCTTTCTCGGTGAAATTACAAAATATGAATACAGGTAAAAAGACATTTTATCAGAAGTTGACGTAGACATTTGTAAGTTTTAGTTTCAGTATAATAGAGGAAAAAGATGAACAAGAAGGAAAACAGGGAAAAGAGGAAAAAGAAGAAAAAGGAAGAAAAGGAGGAAATAGTGGACATTCATTTACCGCCCTGCTTCTGATTGGCTGAGGAGACGTCGTACGACTGCGATTGCCCAATCAGAAAGCGCGTGTAAAGGTGGCGCGAGTTTAGCAGGCCGTTCATGTTGTTTTTTTTATCGAGAACAGTTGAGGTTAAATGAATAGAAGTTTGGTTCTATAGATTGATTGTCAAGTTTATTTTTTGGTTAGGAGACATTGACGACACTATTTTTTGTCGCTTTTCTATTAAAAAGCCAAAATTGTGCTTTTGTACAAGTTAGAGTGTACAGTAACATACTTTATTAAAGATCAAGCTTACTTTATTGCCATAGACTCTTCATTACATGGCCTTGTAAATTGATGATAATGATAATAACTAGACTTTTGGAAGGCATATTTTTTTGTGGCCCTCGTAGCATCAAATATTGCTACTCCGGCCACAAATAAACAATATGCCCTCCAAAAGTCTAGTTTTTGTCCTATTACCAACCTGTGCGGCCGCCATTTTATGAGGAGGCGGTGGAAGTCTCTTTTTAGCCGTAGAAATGCCCGTAATGAAAATTGTAACAAATAAAAAAGCAAATATCTGCTTCATGTTTGTCTTCTGGTTTTGTAGTACTGTGTTTGAATCTTGCAAGAATCCCTAGATCGCCTTGAATACCAATTTCTGCAAGAGCGTATACAGGTTACAATTGAATTATTGTTATACCTTACGCGCTTTATATAGAATACAAGCATTTGTTTATATCTTAATTCAATTTTTATTATTTTGGTGTGAAAATCAAAAGCGATGGGGACGCTTGGTCTTTCTTGGCAATAAAACTCAATTAAGTTTTATTTGACTTTGTTGTTCAAGTTATGTCGGGTCTTCTTACTTTGCATTTGGAAAAAGTTTGATCAAGTTTGACTCCAATTCCTTGCCATTCAACTTTCAAATCCCTTAACATGTTCAGGAAAATGGAATTTTATTTTGTTGAATTGTTTTACAATAACGTTTCTACAACTTCAGCAGTATCGATGCTTATCATATAATTATAGTATCAGCTGAACCACAATTGACGTATTAGTGCTGATATAATGTTCTTTGTTCCAATACGCATAATTTTTTGTCCACTTCAAATGTGAATTATTTATTTACATTTCAGTATTTGTGACTAATAAAGTTTGGTTTATTTCTGTGGAAATTTCATCTACACGATAGAAAGGCGACCTATTTGTTCAATTTGTGTATAAACGAATAAAGTGCATAAAATAGTTTTAAAGGATTTGTAATTGGTATAGAAACTTCTAGAACTTTATAGTAATTAGTAGTTTTATTAACCCTATTAGTATTAGCCAATTGAAAAACAAAAACGATAAGAGAGTTAAACCGATGTACGTTTTGATTTGACGATTTTGGTGACTATAGCTTATACAATATATTTTAATTAATTTTTAAGATAAGAAAATTGAAACAATTTTTTTAAAATTTTATTTACAAATTATTTTTTACATTCAAACTAAGAAAGCTAACAACAAAAAAAATATCCATATATATACAATTAACAACGAAGCAGAAAATATTGCTGCTAATCTTAACATTGATGAAGAAAATGAATGTATGGCACAACGACATGCTTTGACTTCGTGTGAGAGAACACAGATTTTTGAACCAATCAAAACTAAAAGATAAATTTTACGTCAACCTTATTTCGGCCAATTACACATCTTGTTTAATATCTGTGTCCTCTTCACGGAGTAATACCCAAACGACAGCCATTCATCACATTAAAAGACTACAAAGAAGACCACAGTGAAGCCAGCATGCAAACTTATTAATGCAGCAAAATCGGAAATCAGATGAATAAGCAAATATATATCAGCACTCAAGACAAAATTCCGAACTTAAAGAATGGAACTTATACTCCTATATCCATCACAAGAATCAACAGACTTTCAATGTCTTCGACTTTGAAAGTTGTAATTTTGTCCACTGATCTATCACCGGATCAAAAACGACAACTGTTCGTTTAATGTTACCATGGGTAGGTATGACAAACTAGTTGGTTTATTCATCCTCAGCTGTTTATGTAACATCTACAGTAAAGAAAGTATTGGACTACCCAGAGGCGATGGGCTTATCGTATTCAAAAATATCTCAGGGTCACAAGCCCAAATAATTTAAAAAATCTGGAACTAATCTTTGTGTACTGCATTTCGTGTTCTATGAAAGTTGTATTATGGCGAATTCTTCTAGGAAAAGATCTCAAGAAAGTATTTTAAAATTCATGGATAAAACGCCTTCATCCAAAGAGAACCCAGAGAATTAATTCTCTGAAGAAGGAAGTTGACAACGGCGATGAAGTAAGTGTGGCAAGCAGTGGAAACAGTGATAATCCATTGTAAAATAATTCAGGTCACGTAGGCTACATTTGAGGCTTACTGAAGTCAAACCAAGTCAATAGTCCAGCGGTTTATTTGGCCAAATTTTATTTTGTAAAACGATATAATTGCAATGAACAGTTTTAGAAACTCATAATTCAATAGTAAAGAATGTCCAGCCAAAATCCGTACTATTAGATATAGCTGACGTGGCCACATTTCCAACCCATCAAATTAGCTCCAATTTGCAGCAGGAATTTAAAATTATGAAGCGGAAACAAGAGGGAAGATTTCAGCTTTCCTCCTAAACATTTCAGGGACAGCAGCGAGCCCCGTAGTATTAAATAAAGATACTGCTGCAGGGAATGGCTTAAACTGATGTATGATACTCTGTCGGTGCAACTCAAAACCAACAGACGGTTTATTTTGTTTGTGCTGTGTTCTTTTCCCTATGCCAGCTTATCACGGACAAAGAGCAGTAAATCTAATAAAAACACCTTACCGTAACTGGATGAAGGCTAAGGAAGATTTTCGCAAGCATGCACATGACGAAACAGTACCATCTAGATTCGGTAATTATAACAAAGATGGTTTTCCTTGAAATGATGAAGAACCCATCACTTGTCATCACAAACCAGCTTTTCGCAACAAGAACAAGATCGGGTGGCTAAGAACATGCAGACGGTACTTAGAGTTCATCATCAAATGCTTAGAGTTTTGTGCACGGAAGAGCATTTGGCATTAGAGGTCACCGAGATGATGCCACATCAGACACTCTAAATCAAGGGAATTTCAAGGCTTTGCTAAACTTCAGGATTGATGCTGGGGAATGCAGAACTTTGTGACCAGGCAAAACATGTGCCCACAAAGCCTTATATAAATTTCCAAGACATCGCAAAATGAGCTATTTAGTTGCATTAGGAAACACACCCGGGATGTTTTGATACAACAAATGAAAGGCTACAGTGGACACGCTAAAGGGTCTTTGTTTAGATGTGCAAATGTGCAGAGCCCAGAGTTACGATGGGGCAGGGAATATGGCTGGCAGTCAGAATGGATGTGGAAATATTTTTCAGAAACTTGCACATTTATGCATCAAAGGTGGCGGAGATTCATCCTTCTCAAATCTATGGGAATATTTTATAAGTACTGCCCAAAGTGACAACGCGAGTTAAAGAGAAGCATACTGAAAGTTGAGGAAAGGAAAAGACGTAACAGAAGACAGTAACAACGTAACATAGAACCTCTACTAGCCCTTTCTGTCATGCCTGTATAACATCTGTGAAAACAGAAGCAGGATGTTGTATTCAAAGTCGAAGACAGAGGCATAGGGTCTCTATCATCAAATAAAATGTCTTGCATTTTTTGTGCCTTTCACACAGTTCTCTACCTGTTTCGTTATACGAAAGGCTTGAGCAGTTCTATGCAAGGTACAACCTTGAATATCCTGGAGGCGTACAACCATATTGCTCTTTTCAGAGATCAGCTCAAGCATGTTAGAAACTGAAATGGCGAAGACAATAACCGAGAACGCTGGTGAAGAGATGCGGGTTCCACGGCCTATGGGGAAGCAGACCTTAAGAAGCAATGTGGATGGCATGACCCCTCGACAGTACTTTCATAAAACAATATTCCTCCCCTTTCTGGACAACCTGCTGCAGCAGATGGCCACCCTTCGACAGAGTGTCCGAAGCAGCATTGCATGGCTTGCTGTTAATCCCAACCAACATGGAAAAGCTTGATGTGGTTTCTAATGAGAAAATACAGGAATATTACAGATCTGATTTACCATTCAAGGGGAGTTCAGCACAAGAGATGGAGTTGAGGAAACGGTTTTGGTTAAATTTATTAACCGTCAAGCTGTAGTGTTGTTCTTGCTAACCTGATAGACGTTTTTGAGAGGTAGCTGTTTTTATATTTATTCGTATTATTCCTTTCAAATATATTACATAGGAACACATTCGTGTACTAAATTGTTAGGGACAGTACCAAAGAGAACCCACAACACTAACAGAAGTTCTAAAAGCCTGTAATCAAGCCCTATACCCAAACATACATACCGTCTTGCGGCTGTTGTTAGTTACGCCACTTTTAAGTGCCACAGCAGAACGCGGAAACTCTTCTTTGCACTTCGTGAAAAATGATTTCCAAAGTTACGTGAGAGAGGAATGGTTGAATACGCTCCTATACTACTGTTTATCCACGAGGATTACGTAGCAGTTGTAAACAAGTTTCCTAAGTGTTATCCGAGGAGGATGACCTTTGTCAATCCATAAAAAAGTTAATTTCGTCAAACATTTTAAGTAGTGTGACAATGCAATTCGTATAATGTTTTAATGTTTATTTCAGTTGGCTCATAGCATGTGGAATTGCCTAATACTTAAATCCAAACGTATACTTTTTAAATAATCATATAGGGAGTTCAGTTCTATGAGGATATACCCAAGGTATAGCTTTCAAAAACACTGTTATTTTTGTATGTCTTAAACCAGTCAGTTTTTGTGAAACTTGTGTAGAGTATAGACGCAGTATGAGGATTTGCTTTGAATTTTTCTATTCTCTCTCCCTCCCCCCCATCCTTTCTAAATTTTTGGATCCGCCGCTGATCAGTTACTACAACTAACCAAAGAACTACATTGGACTGACTGAAGGAGCTTGTCAAAGATTTAATCAGCACAAGGTCTCATTCGATTCCGACACAGAAAGTATACAAACAGCGCTGAATTATCTAAATACATCTGGCAGCATTAAGACAACAGCGTACAACTCAACATCATATCAAGCGCGTAGGCTCACTCAATAATGGTGGAGGGGATGGCTCGTTTTTAAAACTAAGGGACCTTTTTCTGGTGATATTTTTGCCAAATTATACCGATTTCCCGCCAAATAACTGATGACACGCTAACGGCTAAAGGAAACCTATCAGGCTATCACAACAACACTAAATCGATAATAAGAAGAAAGACAGAATATTTTTTAAACAAATGTGTATTGACATCTCTGATCCTGGATCTTTTCTGCACTTGGGACGGGGGGGAGGAGGGGTAACCCGAGCCCTCTATCCCCCCCCCCCTACCCCCATCCGCTCAGCCTATAACATTGATTATTTTTATCATCTCAATAGCTTTTTATAATTTGTTTGTGTAATCAAGCCTTAACGAGCTCAATATGGGATTAAAAGTGCACGAATGTATATTTAAGCGCACAAGTACAAATTAATTAAATATTCAACGAGTAAAAGGTTCGATTTATTGTTAATCATATTCATGAAAGTGCAGGAGAAAAACGTGACAGTTTGTGCGTGCGCATATATTTTCAGTCATGTGACTGCTTCAACTTGCTAAATCTTATCTGCAATTTTAAAATTTGTCACTTGTAATAATCGTCTGTTGGAAATATTTTTGTAGCCACGAAAAGACAAGCATGTTTTAAGTTGTCGTAGGAGTTCATTCAAAACATTTCTCTTGCGGAGCTCGCTAGCAGAAGACGTGTTGTTGGAAGACACGAAGTGTAACTGAACTTGACAGTTATAAAACATACGTCAATCCTTTTAATTTATTTTAAACGTACAAAGCGTTTCGCACAGTCATTCATACTCTTGCAGGCATTTTCATTTTTTACGCATGCGTTTTTAGTTTTTGTTATCGTTTCATTAATTTGAATAGCCAATTCTACTGAAAACGCCATTTTGCTATTTTTAATATTTTCCTTTGAAAATCCCTCCCTCACTGTCATAGAAACATCTGCATTTTGATTGGCTTATTTGCTTTGCATTGTTTATCATATCCAATCAGATTTAAATGATTGAGATTGCAATTGCATGAAATTACAAATTTCTGCAAAGAATTACAATTTTTTGCATAAAATTTCAAAGTTATTGCAATGCTGTTGACCAATCATAACCAAATATTTTTTTTCATGTACATGATTAAATTGAGAATACTAATAAGACGGTGCACCATTATTCGTTAATAACAAAAATAAGTTACGGCCAACTGAAATGAAGATGAATGTTTAAATGAATATGTAAATTTAGTCATTTTTGATTTTTTGAAGATAAATCTGATGAAGGTGCAAAGTCCAGCGTCCAAAGTCCACAGCCTAAAAATCAGTCCATATTTTAGATTATGCATGCTGTAAACGCAGATATTTCTATCAGGATAAAAATATAGCCGTCTACGTGTAAATAACCTTTATTCGCAAAATTTCGAATTCCCAACAAGGTACCAGTAAAAAGTAAGAAGGCTGTATATAATCTGAAAGTGTTTTTTATATTCTAACTTTGCGAAATGCAAAAATACGAGCGTACTAAAATTTATCAAATTTACGGCAATTTTTGCATATTTTTAAACAAAAGCTGGTTGTTGTTTTTTCCGGATTTCTCAACAACCGTAAACATTTTGAAAAGGTTTAAACAATATTTTCGAAAACAGTTCACTCTACTTGTCAATCGGCAAAGTCTCAGAACATTTTATTTTTTCAGGCGATCCTCGATATTTACAGAGGCTCTTAATAAGTGTTCGTTATTAGGGGTTATGGCAAATAATTAGGACAAAAATATATAGCATCACTTCCACATTTATAAAATATAATACGTTTGTGTAATGTGTGTGTTCTCAAAGGAAAAAATAGGAATCAGTTTTTTAGAAAAAACGATTGGGTGTGTGTCTATTATAACCTTCCATAAATGTTTGTCATTAAGTCGAGTTGCTGAAATAATTGCTAGTATCAGTTGTTCAAAATTCAGTGAGTTGTATAGAAATACGTTCTTGTTAAAACTTAAACTAATAATTATCATTGTTTGTCTTAGAAAACATTTATATATGTTCTGCTATATAATGCAAGTTATATTGATTCTGTACAAAACGTTTTACCTCAGTTTTGTTTCAAAAACATAAAAATAAAATCAAATTTTGAGAGTTGATCTTAAAATGACTGTGTTTTCGATTGCTTTTGATTTAAAGTTTAACTTCAACAATATTTGTTTGATCTGATAATTCTGCTCAATGCACGCCGTGACGAAAGAAAGAAATCCAACTTTTTCTATTTTACTAAAAAATATCTAGTACATGAGAAACAAAGGTGCCAAATATAATAGGTTCTTGAAACAATGAAGTCTATAGTTTCTCTATTGTATTTAGATAGAACTTGGATCGATACAATTCCATGCAATTCACGGAAAATTTTATATAACTGATATAAGTGTTTGAAATACCAAATTAAAAAAAATTGAAAAGCACCATTACTGATCGATCAAACTTGGTCTTCAACCCAAACACAATTTTAAAACAATACTATAAGCTATCTAATGAAAGTCTTATTTTGGGTAACACAACAAATAAAGAAAAACATTAAATATATGAAAACAAAAGTAAACAAACTTACAGCAAATAACTTCTTTTGCAGATGAACCAAAACTTTTTTTAATTGAAGACTGAAAGTTGAAGACTGCTGCACACTAAGACTTCACCATATTAAACTAAGAATAATCCGTTATTTATGAACATAAGAATACAACTTGCAAAGTCTAATCATCAACTGAATTGCCATTGGTCAAGCCTCGTTGCATTATTCATATTCAGAGAACGATTCGTGTTTCTCCTCAGCACGCATGTTTGAATTACGAAATCACCTTTTCCTCAAAATTCAATACATTGTTACCAATTATGAGGCACTTTAAAAAAAAACGATGAAAAAGGTTTTCAAACGGCTTACAGATCAAAGGATTTTTTTTTTTGTTTAAAAAGCATTGAAATCGTGTTTTAAAACAACAAAGCTTGTTGATTTAATTTTAAGGGAAGTCAATAAAAAATTTACCAGATTCCCAGTTAGATCTCAACAATATTACTGAGCTCAGTTAAAATTAGGTTTCTCTCCTCTTGATGCATTTTCAACTGAAAAATTTAAAAAATACCAGTCGAAGGCGCAACCCAAAAGTGTCTTTGAACAAACACTAACTTTAAATTTCGGAGTTTCATACGTGCTTGCATGCCACATACAAAAAAAGAAACGCTTTGCCAACTCAATTCACATGGTTTCCCTTAATGCTTTTTAACTATTGTTATAATTTTTGCTATCAGACGTTAATGAACTTGAAATTGCACCGCAAAAATATGAAATCAACAATTAATCGACAAGCTGCACGAAAAGAAGTTTTTTGATTGCATAGAGGAACTATGATTAACGTTTAATTAGTCTCGTGAATAAACATTGCAGCGACTTCTTACATTAAAAGATTATTTTTTATTTCGAAAGGATTTTAACTAACCCAATAAAACTTGAAGAAGACTATGAAATAGATAAACACATTTTCCTTAATCCCGGCAAACGGGTATCCGAGTTTCTTGACCTCAAAATTTTTGACGTGTTTGCTTTGAGCTTCCTCGCCACAAACAATGAATTACTGTACGTGCTTTTCAATTAAAATGATCCATAAAAACTATAAAATTAGATATACTAGTAGTAATTAAAGATTATGTAAGAGCGTTTGTTCAGCTGTAAATCGCAGACAGTTCGATTTCTTGTGTGCGTTGTTGGATTCGTGGAGGAAAGAGTTGAGTAATTTCTTTTTTCTCCGAAGAAGAATTTTTTAAACATTTTTTAAGAGCGCTTTCATCCATATTAATAATCTTTGTCCACAAAGTTGAAAAATCGCGGAGAAAATTATATCAAAGATTTGCGGCAGATGTTGTATTTTGTTCATTGATTTTTTAAAAATATACAGACTGCACGCGTGACTGAATCATATGTGTTGATTTGGTGTCCGAAACACCGAAATATCACGTGACATTCCAAATAGGAGATTCTTAACAACCATTGAACTAATGATGATGAACTTGAGACAATCTGAAATTGACTTCATAATTTCTCTTGTTTAAGCCTGACATCCGAACATCCTGATTCCCCAACTGATCGATCCTGATAGATCTCCACGAACTAAAACCGTCGAACTGATGCATTTACGAATTTCATAACTATAACCCGTACGATCGACATGGACCGAGAACATTTCAAAACCAAGAGTCAAAATCATGGAATGAGCCTTTTTCTTTGAGTCAAAGCAAAAGCTCGATAATATTAAAGTACTAATATTGATTCGATTTCTTTCAAAAACTGGCTGAAAAAAATCCTGGAGTCGGTATAGGCAAGCTGAAGTACTGAACGCAAAACAAATAAATAGTAATTCCTAGGCTCTCGCTCGAAAAGGGCGGTTTCGCCATTGAAATTTAGCAGAGCGAAGGGATTTTGTCAACAACAACAAGTTTATTTCTACCCTCCAAATGTACAAGATTGATTTTAACAATTTTTTTTATAATTACAAAGGTAATAACGAAGGGCGCTGGCTCTCTGAAATAACTAGAAACCTAAATGCGTCAGGGAACCAAGCTAAATTTTCAGGTTTAGTTGAGGGCGGAATAAGAAGAATAAATATCAAACGAAGTAAAGTAGAAGAAAATCAAACACACATGCAAAAATTTAGGTAAAAATAATTAAAAAACTAGGAAGAACAAAACACAACAGATAATAATTCTTATGATCCTAAATTGACGAATTTAGACTCAGAAAAGGAGTAAAATTAACAATACCATTTAGATATTTTTATTTAAGTTTAGTTTTAAATTGCCTAAGGCTAGATAATATATGTATGCCACAGCTCCTTAAGACTCCAGTTTGATACACAAGGTCAATTTAGGTAGCACAGTAATCGCTTCTAGAGCGATCTGTATTTATAATAACCAATAAATTAAACCATAATTGTTCTTAATTTCTCGGATGCTTTAGCCTTAATCTGTTTTTGATTTATTCTTAAATAAGAATCTTATTTCTGTGAGCTGTTTGAAAAATGAAAAATATCGAATCAAAAATCAAAGTATTGAAATTACAGCGCGCACTGTCATAGTTTGAAAGACTTTTACTTTTACTTTAATACGTGTACATGCATATATTGTAAGGACGTGGTTGGCACATTTAGTAAGATCTCTGCTTTCTAACCACAAGGTCGCCTGTTCGATCACGGCACATTGCCGTGATTCGAATATTTGTGTGACCTTCTTTTCCGCCTAAGCCAACTCAGCTTTCGAACCGTCCGAGGTAGGTAAATGAGTACCAGCGTCTGGTGGGAGCTAACCTACGATGGATTAGTATCCCGTCCAGGGAGAGTCAAAGACTTAACACTACAGAAACCGGAGATAAACGCCGGCTCCATAGGCCACAAGGGTCGCAAAGGATTTAGCGAGCCTCATGATGGTATTATTAGGGATATTAGTATATATATATACTAAATGTAAATATTAAACGGTGCTTCTATGTTTTTACAGTGCACATTGCGAACGTAAATTACAAAATTCAGTAAAGTTTTAATCAGAAACAATTTCACTTCTTTTTAAGCCTCAATCAGGAGCTTTTTCTTGAAGAATTCTAAATTTTTGTTTAGTCTCAGTTTTGAGGATAGAGTTGTTATAAAAAAAAGTAGATTCATCAAAAGCTAAATTCCTTTACTTCAGTATATGTTTCAATTTCATATATGGCCGCACTGCCAAAACCAATTTAAACTTAAATAATACTTTAGAAAAGAACTGCATGCATGGTACCAAACTTTTGTTCTAGATCATTCGACAAGTAACAGCTGCTCGTAATCTTTAGCATTTCGAGTTGCGTATAGACACAGAAACTGCTTTTTAACGGCTGTTTTAGACCACTGGTTAATTTCGAACATGAGGAAGATATAATACAGCTAAAATTATCATTACGTTACCTTCAACTTCTTTTACGGAGAAGAGGAAGAAATAGCTCTAACGCGGTTGTGTCTGTTATTTTAGTGTCGGAGATTAACTGCAGATGTGCTTGGTTAATCATGTAATTTGCATAATACATATTTAAGAAAAATGTCTCTAAACAAAACCAAAGGTTTTTAGAAACATAATAATCACTGTTATATTACTGGTTAGATAAAGCTTTTTTTGACCAACCGTGATTTATGGGCCGATTTTAGAAGAAAACAGAATCGTGTTGTTTATATGTTACTTTGGGCCGGGTATTCTATTGAAAATAATTGAAAGCTTCGTAAGAACTGTCAATAAATACGATTAAGATTCAAAAAATTTGGAGTGTTTTATTCCAAGAAATCAAGAGTTTAAACATATTTGGGCTCTAAAAACGTTTATTTTAAAACATCGATATCAAAAAAATGATCTTTAAGCATCTGCTTTGAATTGAGAACATGTACAGCATGTGGTTAGATAGGCGATTCTAATCGATAAGCAAGCTGCGAAAACGAATTGAAATTTGTTGATTTGAATGAAAGAATGTTTTCGCTACTAAGTGTTATTGAAACCTGCGGACATTTATTCCGGTTAACAGCATGAAAACTGGAAACGTTGACATAGCCAGTGGCGTTGTTTTCGTTTCTGATTTATGAACATAAAGGATACTGTTATAGATAAAATTTTTGACGGTAGTGCCAAACTAAAGATAGTAAAACTTTTAGTTAATAAAAACCTTGAATTATTGCATGCGATTAAAATTGATACCGCATTTGTTTGCAATGATCGATCTTATGATAACCGAGAAGGGGCGTTAACCATTTCTCAAATGCATTTTAAGCACCCTACTTCATTTCAAAATATCTTTATGGGATCGACCTTTACCTTTAAAAGCAAAAATCTCTCAAACTCACTTCACGGTTTGGCCAGAACCAGCACGCATGCGCACAACAAGCTTCATCCGAGTACGTATGTGTATGCCAAAACATACCACAGGCAATGCATGTGGAGATAGGATCCAAAGAGCGGATTTAGGTGGTGATCTACACCAACCAAGCTCCCACATGCATGCGGTGGGAGATAGCGTTAAAGTAGTTCTCTGAACCCGTCCTTGTTGCTCCATTGCTCGTGGCTGAAAAGCTATACCGTGCTGATGAGTCCTAACAAGGACGAAACAGCTGTACACGGTTGCTCCAGTTACTTGCTTTGTTGTTACTCGAGTGAAGCTGGTTGTGCGCATGCGTGCAGGTTCAGGCCAAACCGTGGAGTAGAGTTTAAGTGGTTTTTGCTTTTAAAAGTTCTACATTTATCTTTAAAATCTTGGGATTGAACTTTACTTAAAAAAACAAGGATGAAATCTCAATACTTGTATCAAAATTTGTCAAAATCTTTCTTGACACACCTTTTAATTAAACATGTTACTCTCTGCGTAATGAGGTCATTATTGACGTGACTTAGAAAGGTACCTGTAGTTTTTTTAATTTGAAACATACGAGTATCAAACCTTGTCAACATTTTCTTTAACACATCAGCAACTGATACATGCCAATCAAGAAACTATGAACGATGACATCAGTCACGTGATATTGTGAAATTTCTCTTTTAACCCTTTCAGTTCCAGTTGAATTATTAAGTTCTCCCAACTTGAGCCCATACTTTTCATTGAACAGCTTAGAGAGAATTTCGCTCTTAATTTTTAGTACTTTGCTATATTTGATCAATTCTCATTTTCTCATTACCAAATGTCTAATTACGTATTTGTTATGTAAGAAGTTGAGTGTTGAGAACTCATTGGGAGTGAAAGGGTTAATTTGAACCATACGTCATTAACTGATGAAGACATCATTAACCACGTGGCATAAGCTTTTCCGGCTTTGGTGAGATGCAGGTATGCAGACCAGAGGTTTTAAAATCTCCATGTTGTTGTAAGTTTTGATTCACATATTAACATTGATTACTCTTCCGATTTTGCTTATGAATCTATTTGTCTAGTTTTTCATTTTTTATCTTTTTCTACCATCTATCTTGTTTCACCTCAGCATACTGTGGCAGTTTAGCAGACACCTTAAAGTAAGTTTTAAATATTACATAGATTGCAAAACGTATTCTAAGTTATGGTGCAAAATAAAGACTTGATGTTGCTGTTTTACAGTTACAAGGCTCCGAAATTTCCTTGTTGTTGTGAGTTTAATCAGTGCTTGCTGTGTTGAATAGAAAGTGATTGATAAATAAACGTGAATAATACTGGACTGCAGGGTCAATGTGTTTGAATGCGTCAATTCTTGTGAAACTGAAGCTTGTGCTGTGTTACGTGTGGGAAATGTGCTAGAATGAATTAAGGCATGGGTACGGAGTGGATTATGGACTTCGCGAGTGTATGGGTGGTGTTTTGCAAAAGAATATATTTAGGGTTTAGAGGATTATATACGTGTGAACTTCATCTCTGTGTTTTGATTAAATGGGTGTAGGCAGTTTTTGCCTTCAAACTGCCGAGGTTACTAGATGTTACTAAATGTTGCTAGTCTGTGTTACGAACTCAAGGAAATATTAGCATTTTAACACCACGTGATGGAAGACGTCATTATGTGTTAATGGATATATGTCAAAGAGATATAGTACGGATTTTAAGTGACTGTTGTTAGTAGTTACATGATACAATTGCTTTAAATTTTGATTGGACGATGAAGTGTTTTGGTCACTTTTCGTACACGTAGGAATTCACAACTTGAATTGACTAGTTATGATCATCGAATCCCATTGGTTGGTGGGTTGATTTCTAGCACATTTGATTGAAAAGTCATTTACTTTTGCAATTAATATGCTTTAGCGTATCCTTTCTGTGTAAGGGAGGATATCAACAAAGTTAAAATTGAAAGAGATATGAGCAATTTTCTAATGACGTCGTCACATGCTGATTGGCATGTTATAATATCTTCCAATGGAATACGTACATGGTACCAGACAAATGTTACAGCAGCATCAGAGTTTTAACTAATATAATAAAATACAGACATGACCATTGTAAGTGAAAGAGACTTTATAGTAAAATTATTTATAATATTAATATAGCTAGCTTTTTGAAAGTTTCATTTTTTTGACAGTTTCCAGATCCCCATTTGTACAGTATAAATAGCTTTTCAACAGTTTTAACCGTTTTACGTTTGAAAATGTTTGTTAACAGGTTTTTTTTAAAACACCTGCGCATTGACAATACGTACACGCTTTTAATTTTATGAGAACAACTTTATAAAAACAATACGTGGCTCAAAATTATGGGCCAACTGCAAAATTTTTAAATTTTTTTTAAAAGAGCAATTTGAGAACAATCTCAGACTGAGATTCCGAAAATCTAAGAAAATGATTTGCATAAAGGCAGTCACTACAATTTATGAATTAGTTTTGCAACACAATTTAAAATACAAAAATCATTAGCTTTTCAATTGTCATAAAAACATTTTTATTATTGATAAAAAGGACAGCTTATCCATTAGAATTTCAACAAAAATCTTCTAACACAAATCTTTTTAGTTTACCTCTAAAAATCATATCCAAACATCATCATAAGAAAGACTTTTTTTACTAAGTTTTAGTTATTATATATATACAGATATATAGGCAAATGCAGATACTTTAATCGTTAGCTTTTTTGTCAAGATTTTATTACTAATAATTATACATTTTTGTTACCATTGTAAAATTTTAACAAAATTCAGCCATTAGTAGCTGTAAAGTTTTAAATCTATCTATATTTAGGAAGTCCCACGCTGTTTTATATTTATTATAAAATGGGATGTGCATCGTTGCATTATGCCTTGATTGTTTTTATTATGAACATTCTGTTCGTCAATCTGAGTTGCTAGAAAAAAGAACAGAATTAAAACAACAACTTCAGGCTGAAATTACCAAAAAATATAATTAAGAATAATTAATGATCCTCACTCCTCGGAAAAGTTTACTGGATCTTATAAAAGGTGTGTAAAATTAAAGTTACGGGAGAGAAATAGAAAAATAGGCAGTCGAGAACTGCATGTGGCTACTGCTGTAATTATTTAGAATGTTGTAGTAAAACAAATCATAC